>JAGFMF010011362.1:0-19712 GCA_019455555.1 Galemys pyrenaicus
GAGAGCAGCTCCCCCCGCGAGACTCACCACAGACAAGGAAACAACCAGAGCAGAGGAGGCAGGGTCAGCGCCTCTGCTCCCGGGGCTGGACCCCCGTGCTCCGGGGTGTGCTGAGGCCAAGGGGGACCAGTTTCTATTTAGAGAGGGGTCAAGGTGTCGTGAGACACAGTGAACCTGTGGGTGTGTCACCCACTCTGAGCCCTGGGACTGCTCAGGCAGGTCCCCTGGGGAAACTGAGGCCCTGACAGGGAGCAAGTTGTGGCTCCACCTGGCCAGTTCCAGCAGGGTCTTCTTTGGGTGCGGCCTCCTGCCTCCTGTTGAGCACATAGGGTGTGGGGGGAAGAGGCAGC
Organism: Galemys pyrenaicus; assembly: GCA_019455555.1. Classification (NCBI taxonomy): domain Eukaryota; kingdom Metazoa; phylum Chordata; class Mammalia; order Eulipotyphla; family Talpidae; genus Galemys; species Galemys pyrenaicus. Next base: position 351 of record JAGFMF010011362.1, read on the forward strand.
TCCGTACCCACACTAGGGAGGCCCAGCAGAGGTATAACCCTTAGAGTGGAGCTTGGGCCACCAACAGCCACCAAAGCCTGCAAAGTAGAGACAGGAACAGAATCTCTCAGGTGCACTTAATGACACACCTGCCAGGAGGAAGACGGGGTGTCACACCCTAGAGAACCCTCCTTTCCTTCTCCCTCCAGTGGCTTGTCACAGAGGGTGTGCAGAGACAGATGGGCCTGAGCAGGCCTCACCCTTCCAGGAGTTGTGCAACACTCGGCCCCTCATCGCCCTCCTGGCCCCGGGTCTCAGTGGTTCCAAGCTGAGCTGGTCTGCAGATATCCACGCACCCCAGACTCCCCCCACCCCCGTGCATCCTGGTGACGACTGACTCAGGGCAGCAGCCATGACAATACGGTGCGCCGGTTTCCTGTCCCCCTGCTCTGTGTCTGACGGCTGCTCCCCTCGCCATGGAGCAGCGGGGAAGGGCAGGGCGGACTGTCCACGGGACACTGGCTCTGTCCCTCCAGCCCCTGCAGACCGCTGTGTGGTGCCCAGGGAGCGGAGGTCAGTGTCACATAGAGGTCTGGACACGGGGGCCGTCCAACGCCGTTGCCCTGAACACCAGCCCCAAGGCCCTTTCTGGCCTGCGTCTGCCAAAGAGCTGTGGGACCCCGAGAGTCACCCAGGGAGGCATTTCTGCAAACCTCTTCTTTTAAACAACGTGGCTGCAGACTCTGGTGGGTGTGTGGGACCCCTGTGTGCTGTGCGTGGTCCCTTCTGTCCCCTCAGCATCACAGAGCACGTCCTGCGGTCCTGGTGTGGATGAGGTGGAGGGGACTTCTGGGGAGCCTGGAGGTGGGGAGGCCATAGTGGGGAGCAAGCCTGAGCTGGGCCAGCACAGGGACTGTCAGGGAGCGGGAGGAGAGCAGCATCCCCAGGTGAGGGCAGCTGAGCCAGGCAGCACTAGGGGTGCTCAGAGGGAAGGGTCTGGGGTCCTCCGAGGTGCCTGAGCGGGCCCAGGAGTGGATGCAGAGGAGGCAGGACAGGAGGGGCCTCAGGCGGCCGGAGAGCTGGGTCCTGTGTCAGCCTTTTCCCGCTCCAGGGCTGCTGGCAGGGCCGAGAGATGCTGGTCAGGGCCGAGGCCCCTTATCTGGCCCGCAGCTGGCAGGGCTGCTCTCTCCTGGTCCTCCCTCTGTCCCAACAGCTGCCTTTATGGGAACCCAGCAGGCAGCAGCCAGCCCAGGAGGGCCCTGCAGTAATGAAGCAAGAAGGATCAACATGGGCATGGACACCCCATTGAGAGTCAAGACAAGCGTAGGGCCAGGCCAAGATTGGGGGACACACGGAGTGAGCTGTGTCCCTCTTACTGGAGGGACAGAGAGGGCGAGATGAGGGTATGGACCTGGCAGTTAAGGACGTGGACCAAGAAAAGAAAATTGCAGTTTGTTTTGGTGGCAGTTTCCTGCCTCTGTCTTTGGCGCCACCTAGAGGTCGGAGTCAGCAGAACTGAAACATGGGGCGGAGGAGGCCAGAGTTCCCCAAAAGCCCCAAAAGGCCAAAAGGCTACAAACCAGAATCAAGGGCTAGCAACAGGGGCTATAGCCTAACTGAGGATAGTGCCCAATACAGGTCACTGTCTGTGAGTTCTCACCCACATGCACAATTGCAAGGGACCTCAGGCTACAGGAACAACAGTCATGGGGTTTATTTACAAACGGGGGAAACAAAAACGCTTATGCATGCACAAGAGGTTGGCTGCTTCATCCAGACAGCATCTGTGACGGTTGTCACCTGTTACCAGGAGTGCTGGACAGCACTGGCCAGTAGCAATGACCACTATGGGCCTGCAGAGGCGGTGTTCAGGAACATCCAGTGTTACAGCTCTTGTGAGTTATTGGTTTATACCACCAACAGACAGCTCTTTGAGACACCAGGCCCAGGGCCTTTGGTGCTCCTTGCAGTCAGGTCACAGCCAGGACCAAGGCCCAGTCTCTAAAGAGTCCTTCAGCCTCTCTCCTCTCCTCAGAGGGCGGCTGCTAGAGGTTTCCTGCGTTTCTTCGGACGCTGGAACCGTTTTCCCTCCTCAGGGCTCTTCTCTTCCTCTGCAGGAGCTCTTCTTCCTCTGCCACTTCTCTGGACCTCTTCTTCCTCTGGACTGCTACTTTTCCGTCTGCTCCTCCAACATTGGATGACATGTTCTGAATCACCCACTTGCTCCCTTGGACCCTGCCTTATAATCATTTTCAGGGTGCCCCCCCACAACAGTCTGACTGGTCCATTTTTCAATCTTGCATCTGATTGGTCTGTTCCAGAATTCAGGAAGTGTAATTTATAAGAGGGGCTCTGCTACCTCTGACTTGTGGTGAGAGGTGGAGTCCTGGTGTCAATCAACCCACAGCTCATACCCGATTGGTCCACTCCACGATCCAGGCAGCACACTGCTACATAAAATGTTTCTGAGGAGTGGCTGTGACAACTAACTTGCAGGAGCAGCACACATATCTGCCCCTGCCTGCTGTAGCCTGGTAACAGAACAACAGCTGGTTCACTGTGAGAGGCCTGGGGTAGGAGCCAGGGAACGTCAGACAAGTCCAGACACAGCCCCTCTCCAGCCCCACCATGTTTCTGAGTCCAAAAAGAGAGAGAAGGAGAGAAGCGCCTGCTGCACCCTCGGGTGTTAGGGGCAGAGAGGGTCAGGTCCTTCTTTCTGTCTTCCTAACAGAGACAGCTCTGCTGTGCAGGGACTGCTTGCTTTGAAATGATGTCAGTGTTTCTCGTTGTCCATTAAGAGGTTTCTTAGAAACCAACCTCCTTGTTATCAAATTAAGAATAACTACATGGCTCTTATATGTCAGGGAATCCTGGCACGTTTGCTCTGTGCCTAGAACAGAGCTGTGCCCGTGAGGCCCAAAGTCAGGGCTGACGCAGCCGTGCAGGGAAGTCAGAGCTGGTCTCGGGGTCCTATGTCGGTGTGGCTTAATTCCTCTCTTTAATGAATTTCTTATTTGGTAAAGCTAAATTTCCTTTTTTTTTTTTTTAAATTCGACAAGCTTGTCATTTGCATGAATTCAGGCCCTGGTGGCAGGCGGCCCAGGCTCCTCCATGGCCCACCAGGGGCTCTGGGCAGGTCGTGCTTCCTTGCAGCAAACACTCTCTCTCTGGCTCCCTGTTTCTGGTCCTTCTTGTCCACGAGTCCCAGGAGCCTTGGGCTGGGGCTCCCCGGGCTCCCCAGCACCTGCCCCTCCCGGCAGGGTCTGACCTTGAGGTCACGGAGCCAGCAGGGGCCGGTCTCGGCCTCGGGGTTCCCGTGAGTTTACTTCTGACCTGGAGTGCAGCGCTGCTGTCTGTGCTGCAGCCGGAGGACTCGCCCCACAGAGGCCGTTCCCTTGGCCCCTGGCGGACCCGCGGCCGCAGCTCCCAGGAACCTCCTCCCGCCGGCCAGGGCGCCGCCCTCTCTGCACAGGCTGGTGGCCGCAGGGGCGCTGCCAGACGGAGGTGGGGGCGTCTGGGCTTCCCTGTGCCCAGCACTGGCCCGTCTCAGCGAGTGCCCGCGGGTTAGTCGGGGCCTGAGTGAAATACTGTGGAGGACACGAAGTGCCCGCGGCTCACCGGGTCTCCCTGGGGCAGCGGCTCTCGCGGGTGGGGCATCGGAGTGGACATTGCCTCGGCTGTCACTGAGGACTGAGAGCAGAGACCAGGGCAGGGCTGGACCTGCTGTAGGGGCTCAAGAGACAGTCACGTGCTCCTTACCCACCTGCCCCTCCCCTCTGAGCAGAAAGCCCTGGTCTGGGGCCTGGTGCCTTCAGTGTCCAGTAGTGGGTCAGCCTGAGACTGTTCTTCCCTCAGCCTGTCCTCTGCGAGCCCAGCAGGAGCTCCGGGCCCTGGAGGGGACACATCACTTGGGCACACCGTGAGACCAGCCTGTGTGAGACCCCAGCACCCTCCCTGCGGCTCAGGGTCTGTCTCTGACTCAGCTCTGAGATGCAGTGACCAGAGGGGCCTTTCAGCCTGTGGCCCATGTCTGACCTTGCTTGGCGGACATTGGTTTTACAAGTATGTGGGTGCCATGTCCTGACCTGTGAAGAGAACTTGGCACAGGGGTTCAGCTGAGAGTTGTGAAATGGGGAGGTTATTAGCATTGGTTAGGCAAACCCAGGAAAACCACAGGTGTTTGAAAGAGGGAGGCCGGAGGGTCAGAGGGAAGAAGAGATGTGGAGAGAGCAGGAGAGAGCTCGCAGGACGCTAACTGCTGCTTCAGAGGTGGGGAGACCCCAGGAGCAATGCAGCAGGAAACCTCTAGAAGCTGCAAAAGACCAGGGAATTTTCTCTGGAGCCTGCAGGAGGAACGGTCACCTGACCCTCTGGTCAGGGCCCAGGCGCTCAACCAGGCAAGAAAACTACTCTGGTCATTTCGGTCACTGGCTGTGGAGATTTGTGGAGGCTGCAATGCGCAGGGCACCCCCATCTGCACCTTCAGTTTCCCTTACAGGAGGGAGAGAGGGGGATTCATTCTGAGCACTCCAAGCCTGCACGATCCTCTCCGGGCTGGTTTTCTGCTGTCACTGAGACACGCGGAGGAGATGCCCTTGGTCCCAGAGGAGACTGTGAGACGTGACCAGGGCCCGTCGGGCATCGGGAGGGACCGTCCCTCTCAGGCCCGGTGGCCTTGACCGTGGCCCTGCCCAGCAGCAGCCTCTATCCACAGGGCCTGCACCCCCTCCCATATCCAAACACGCCGCCCCCCGGGGGCCTGTGGACAGAGAGCACACTGGAGCCAGGTCCTGGGCCGGTTCAGGTTCCAGACAGCCAGCAAAACTCTAGCAACAAAGGAAATCAAATAAAAGCTTATGCCAGGACAAAACCAAACCACATTAAACAAACAACCCTCCTGGCTACTTCAAGACTGGAGACATGGGATGATCCAGAATGCTCCAAATTAAGGAAATGTCTTGATTCCCAGGGCCTCAGCTCCACAGCCTTCTATGTCCCAGGCGCCTCATTCTGGGGATGCCCCAGGCAGAGATTCTGATGGGCTCAGGGGCCCTGAGAGCTCCCTGCCTGGCCTGAGCTGACCTGGGCAGGCCACCATCAGACCCCAGGGGACCGCTCTGCCCCGGTGGGCAGAGGGGCTGGCTACCTCCTGTGTCCACGGCCTGCTCAGGCGCCTCCTTAGCGAGGGCAGCCCCTGTGTGCTGGGCCGGCCCTGAGAAACGGATGGACGTGAGCAGGGGCCAGGGCAGGAGCCTCACTGGGGCCCTACTAATGACAAACAGTGGGGATCAGACCCCCCATCTCCCTCAGAGACTCCTGTGACTCTTCTCCCCTTCCAGCTCCCACACCTGTCCTCCTGCCCCATTCAGATGCTGCCACCTGGAGCAGAGGGCAGGGAGGGGCTGCAGGGGTCCTGTCACCTGGTGGCTGAGGAGTGGTCACCTGTGGCCCAAGGCCCAGGCTTTAAACCCCAGAGGCAGGAGAGAAAAGCCTTGCCCGCCCCTGCCCCCCCAGCTGGCGGGCTGAGGACTCTGTGCACCTCCCCTGCTCTGGTGAGCACTACAGGAAGCAGCGGGGGAGGAGGGATTCCCGGAAAAGTTCATCAAAGAAACCCCACCCAGGCCCACAGGGAGAGCAAGGCCAGCAGGGCAGCTACACACTTGCGGACAGCATTTGGGACCAAGGGCAGCTCCTGCACCGGAGGACGAGGGACGCTGCTCGGCTGGTGGTGAGTGCCTGAAGGCGCCTGGCCCGAGGGAGGAGCCCTGCCCTGGCAGCTCAGGACAGAATCCCCAGCTCAGCAGGACTGTCCTGGTCTTGGTCTGTGGTGAGTGCAGCGCGCTGGGCCCACAGCTGGTCCCGCTGCCCTCCCCATCCCGTAAGTGACCGCGCATGGCCAGCAGCGGCCGTGGGCACCAGCGCAGGGAGCCTCTGGGCCGGGGGCTGTGCAAGTGCCTGCTACATGCAGGGGGTCAGGGCCCGCGGGGAGCAGGGGCTGCACAAGTCCAGGATGTGGGGGCAGGAATGTGCAGGGTGCCAAGGTCAGGGACAATTCCTCCCCAAGGTCCAGGTAGTCCGGACTGAGCCAGAAGGACCTGGAATGTGGCCTTTCTGGTCAGCATGGAAGAGCTGGGGCCTGTGGGCAGATAGTTTCGGTTTCCCTCTCATCACAATGGAGGGAAGTGGCAGGCAGAGAGGAGGGTGCTGCCCTCCCCCCTCCCTCTGCACTGGCAGAGCCCTACTCAGTTCCTGCTGTGACGCGAGGCAGGAGCCCCCCAGAGCGGGTGCCTGTTAGGGGGACCCGGGGCTCTGTCACAGACACCCCTCAGCATGAGCTGTCGGTCGTGAGCATGGCTGCCTCAAATAACTTCCAGAACCTTCCCTCGCAGCTCTCCAGGGTGTGCTGTGACTGCGCTGTCAGTGTCTTGTCGGGGTCTCCTCCTGGTACCCGAAGGCTGTGACCTGGGGCTCTGCGAGGGTTGAGTAACCAGCCGTCTGACCTCTACCTCCTCCTGTCCACCGCTGCCAGCTCGCACCAAGAACAGTTTTCGTTTTTGTCAAGAGAGAAGCGGAAACCCCTTGCAGCTGCCCAGCCAACCGCGGAGCATCAGGGCTCTGAGACCCGCTGCGGCACCATGAACTCAGAGGGCCCCGAGGATCGCCCAGATAGCAGCTTCCTCCCTTCCGGTGGGTCCCACTGAAGAGAACTGAGGGAGGGGTCTCCAGCGAGGTCACAGCTCGATCAAATAGGAGACTGATGAGCCCCCTGGAGCAGCAAGGGGAGCCCCCACCCCTGGACTGGGGGGCATCTCTCCTGGTCCCCTCCTCCAGGTGCCATGGCCACCTGCTCCTCCCTCTGTCCCCACACCACCCATGACCCAGAAGTGAGGCCAGGACAACCACAGGGGAGTGGGGGCAGAGGTGTGGCGAGGAGGGCTACAGAGGAGGGGCAGGATGGGGCAAGGCTCTTAGAGCAGGTAGACCAGCAAGCCTGGTGGCTTCCCTGCCCTCTGGCCCCATGCTCACCTCTGCCCGTGGGGTGTTCCCAAGGAGACCACTCTGAGCGCTCTGCCAGGATCACAGGCCACTGAGTCTGGCCTTTGTCCCCTCGCCCTGTGTTGCCTGGGTCACCTTACCTAACTCACCCTTCCACTGAAAGTCACTCCCCGTTTTTACGAGAATGAAACATGAGCTATTGATGTAACTGTGGTTGGGCCAGGGCTGCCCCACATGGCATCACCTAAGTGTTGTTGCTGCCCATCTCCATGGAATCCACCTGTCCAGAGGGAAACGCCCATCTCCCAAAGCCCAGCTGTAGCCCTCCATCCACTCCCCCAGTCTGCCTGCTCTCTCCCCTACCCCACCTGAGTGATGTCAGAGCACTTACCTTATTCTGAATTATAAGCACCTGCTAGCAGGAGGGCCCACCTGGGGCAGGCACTCCCTGTATTGATCTCAGGAACCCTTTAGACCTCTGGCTCTCCGCCCTTCCCCCACCACATTTGCCCCACAGTCAACACACAGAGATGGGGAGCTGTGGGTTTTCCCTGTCTGAGCCCTGGTTTCCTCTGTCCCTTTGGAACTGCAGCATCCTAAGTGCTCTTGCCCAGGGCCCTCTCCCCACCCCTCACTGGATTGCCCTGGTGTAGCAGCAGGATGGAGGTGGCCCTGGAGGCAGGGTTCGGGATGGTTCTGGGCAGACGGGTCAGGGAAGGAGAGAGTCTTGGAGCCCTCGGTGGCTTTTCATGCTTTATTTAGTAGAGGTGGCCAGGTACATGGCAGGCAGGGGTGCCGGGGGGCCGGGAGGCTGCTGCTGCTCGCTGGTGCTGCTGTCGGGCTGTCGGTCCTCTCAGTTCTTTCTGTCTATCCTCGCAGTTCTGGCATCCTCATGACGCCACCCATTTATGCCCGTGTCCAACACAGGTGCGCCCACTTGCGCATGCCCACCCTGGAATGCTCGTAGCACCGCAAGTGTCCATCATCAGTGGTGGGAGGGTGGAAAGACCTGATCAACATTTACCCTACAAAGCCCACCCGCTTTGTTCTTCCCACCTAGAAAGCACCAGTTTACTGAAGGAGTTCACTGAGAATCTCCTGTGTACACTGAGCAGAGAGCAGCTGCAGGTCCTGCTGACTGAAGCTCAAGCCTGGGCGACATTTATGGCTGAGGTCCACATGTCCAGGTAACCTGAAGGGGGTGCCCCGGATTATCACCCAGGTGTCCTGCTCTGGGTTAGTTTCCTCCTGGCAGGCACACCTCCTCCAGGCAGTACCCTGTGGTTGGTGTGGCGATATCCCTTGTACACAATCTTCAAGGAATGTGTGGTCATATCATTTGCTGAGCTGGAGAGGAGGTGAAGTGTGCAGGAGGGTTCTGGGGAGTTACGTGTCCTTAGCAAGTGGCTTACGCATCCCCTTCTTTGGTTTGAATCTGTAAAATGTTGTGGTGAGGAAAAACAGATAATGACGTGCTTACAATGGTCACCGACATAATAGATGTTCAATTAAATTAACGTTTTACAAACTTGCTCGGAAGAGACAGGAGCCAAGGGTCTCTTGCTGCTGATATGAACCAAGCAGGATTTCCATTTGGAACCAGTCAGATAGGGCCTGACACAGTCATTTTGTGTTGCTGGGGTTTCTGGCTAACTCCTTTATGCCTAGCTAAGCAATCTTACAAGCTCTAACATCAGGTCCATGAGGACAGGAGGCTGCAGTGGAACTTGATCGATCCCTGTTCAGACTGGGGCCTCTGCTTGAGCCTTGGATCTCAGACTTGACATCTGTCTGATGGGAATACCATCAGCCTGATAGGACTGTGCAGAAGGCCTCAGCGTGAACGCAGGCGGGGACTCAGTGCAGTCATCCCAAACACTGCTTGTTGCCTCCTCCCTGATTTGATACCCTCAGTGCTGGCAATCAAGGGCTCTAGGGGATTATTTCCTCCATTTAATACCAGGAGGTCTTGACAGTGCTGTTCTAGTCCATGTAGAAAACTCCTGACCCACACGGCAGCTGGTTGCATTACTGGTTACTTCCAACATCGTATGAGCGGTTGCCAATTCTGTGTCACTTGAAGAGTGCTGAGGTTGCTCCTCCATTCCCGTGCACAGAAAAGCACTTCCTCCACCAGCATGCCAGTGCAGCCTTTTTAGGTAAATGGCCAAGCTGAGGGGAGCAGGAGAGCAACACCCCCTGCTTCCCTCTCTCTATGGGCTTCAATGACCCAGTTCCCTCAAGTGGAATGAGCAATGGGTATCAGGCTTGCAGGAGAGCAGAGAAGAAGGAAAACAGAGTTTCTTCTAGCTCTTCATTTCTGGGATTTTGTTCTTCTAATTGCCTGGGTTAGTCAACGTGCCAAATCTGAGGGTAAGAATCCCCAAGCGCTCCCTTACTTTTCATATCAGCTGGGTTGATATGACAATGTGGGTTTCTTCAAGATCCCTCTCGTGTTTGAGAAATCCCTAGATGATGCACGGAACTCTCTGGAAGGTTTTATGCTCACTGTTACAGTTTATTACAGAGATAAGATACTAGTTAAAATCGGCAGAGGGTGAGCTTGTAGTCTGGGAGGTTTTTAACCTTTGACACTCCTTGTCCTCAGGAGACTCTGCTGTTCTGGGCTCAGTGTGGGACATGATTTGGGGTACGGCCACCCAGGGGAGCTTGGCCATTTAAGTGAACGACAATTTCTGGCATTGTTAAAATGACATGGAAACTGTGCATGTTTCCAGGCCATTACACTAGAGGAAACAGAGGGTTTGAACACAGCAGGGACAGGATTGACAGGTGGTGAGTGAGTAGAGTGGGTGGTAGCTGGAGAGGGTGAGAGCAGAGGACTCACAATCAGCTGAGCAGCAGGTCGGTCACTCAGTCACTCAAACAGATGTTGGAGACTCGTGCACTGCAGGTGGACTCGCTCTGACATCCAGGGGCTGGGCTATCCCGAGTGGGGAGAATCTTGCTAAACACACACAGCCGCGTCCTTGCTGAGGCTGGTGAGGCTCGTGTGGAAGGACAGGACTCAAGATGCCAAAGTCAAGGCCTCCTGAAGAGAAGGGCTCAGCACCACTGAATTGTTTCTCACCTGAGAGTCACTTCACCCCAGGCCCCACGTACACTGCTTGATGGGGCTTGATCACGTGCTGCCCACGTGACTGGCCTGTAGCCTCCAGTCCCAGGCAGGAACTGGTGCCACAGCACCCCCGGGTGCACACTCCCGAGCACCCAGCCTGTCTCGCACTGTGAGCCTGGCCTGTGGCCATGGGCCCAAATGGCTCATCCTGTCCCGAGGACGTTCTGTGGCCTGTGATCCCCCAACAAGCAGGCCCAGAAGGCAGAGTCTGGGTCGACTAGTCCTCACCGCACGCTGTGTCTCTCTAAATGGAAGCGTTTCCGTGCCAAGGTGACCTGTTTGACCTTCTCCGGAGCTCCCACTCTACATGACCTGCTTGTGCTGGGGTGACGCACCCGAGTGCGAGGTGATTCATCACATACCTACTACTAAAAAGCTTTTGCTTTTTAATTTCAAAGGGCGAGGTTCATTACACAAAGGGACGGGAAGGCAGGGGCATGAGCACGGGCACAGGCGGACATGGAGAGGGACAAGCTGTTAAAGGAGAGGTGCACAGACACAGGGCGGTCTGGGAGGCGCGGTCTCTGCTGCTTTGCAAGGGAAAAGCTTGGTGAGGAAAACGGCTGCGTAGGCCCAGGGGGCATGAGAGCTGCTGCTAAAGAGCATCTTAGCATGGCTTGTGCCTTCGTTCTAGGATGAATAACCCAGTCGGCATCACTATTGTCTGGGCCATATTTAGTGCTGAAAAGCCCTTTACTCTTTAAGCACGTTATCGACTTGATTTCCGGTGAAAGCACTGATGTGTGTAGGCGACACCTCGTTTCGCCCATTTCATAGATGAGCAACCTCTCTGTGTCACTGACCTTCACTGTTTCAGGGAGGAGGTAGCTGCACTGCGTGAAGGGCTGAGCCAGCTGAATGGGGAAGACATTTGCCGACGACAGCAGGACTGCGGGGAGAGGCTTGTGCAAGCGTTTCCGCAGGTGCAGCTGCAGCTGGAGGCGCACATCGCTCAGCTCCGGGAGCTGGCAGACAGGGCTGACAAGGTGCACAGAGACTGCACCATCTCCAACGTGGTGACCGACTCCACGGCCATTGTGTCCGGCGTCCTGACCATCCTCGGGCTCACACTGACACCCGTCACTGCAGGGGCCAGCCTGGCCATGTTTGCCACTGGGCTGGGGCTGGGGCTAGCCGCTACTGCGACCAAGGGGGTCACCAGCCTCGCGGAAGAGATGAGGATCTCAAATCTAGAATCTGAAGCCCAAGTCACGGCATCAGGTCCAAACAACACACAAACAACAACTGAACAACAAAAGAAAACAATCTGGGAGTGGGTGAAGCAAAAGGCAAAGAATATCGTGTCCAAAGGTCTATCACTAGTACAGAAAATTATCAATGGTGTGGAAGAAATAGAGAAGAGCAAATTCTTCGTGTATTTGGACAATATTAAACGTGCAGTAACTGAACTCATATTCAATAAGAGCTCAGCCCAAAGCTCCAGGCACCTCAAGGTAGTTCTTGGCGGCGTTTCGCAGGCACTGAGCAAAGGAATCAGGATCTCTGGCGCTGTCGCCACAGGCGTCTTCCTGCTGATGGATGTGGCCAGCCTGGTCCAAAAATCAAGGCACTTGTGCCAGGGGGCAAGGTTGGAGTCGGCTGAAACGCTGAGGCGTCGGGCCCAGGAGCTGGGGACCATGCTGGAGCTGCTCCGCCAGGTCCATGGGAGTCTGCAGACGGGCTGTGCCTGTGACGTGCGCAGGGCAGGGGGTAGGGGCACGTGTGACCCCGCACAGTCTATGGACGTGGGTGCTCCGGAGCTTGGCGTTTCTTGCTGAGTGTGTCCGGGGTGGGGCTCCATGCAGCGGTGGGTGGGCAGAGAGGAGGCTGGACGCAGAGCCGGAGAAGGGAGGAGACTGGAGAGTGGGGGCTGGCAGGGGCTGTGCATTTTGGACTGGGCACAACAGGGCCTGAATGAGGAGGAAGCCCAAGCTGATCAGAGGACGCCGTGGACTGTGAGGAGCGACAGCGCCTCCTCTGGCGCGTGCCCTTGGCTCTGTCCCAGAAGAATGAAGTCTCCCCGCAGACTCTCCAGCCCACCCTCCAGGGTCAAGTCCTTTGCTTCCAGGGCCTTCTCTCACTCAGGGATTCTTCAGTGATGGTGATGGAGACTGTGGGGAAATGCAGTGCTCAGGCTCTTTCTCACCTCCCGCGCCAGCCTCTGCAGCTCCCACGTGTGGTCTCCAGTCCTCCCTGCGTGCTGAGGCCGGGCAGAGAGGAGTGACCCCGGCGCATGCGTGCTGTGATTCAGATGCCTGCGCCCTGGGAGACTGGGCATGCGCATAAGCAAACGCAAACTCCGGGCACAGGAACATGATGACCCGGGTTCCTGGGGCTCCAGAGCACAGGCGCTCACAGCTTTGGCATCACTCTGAGGCTGGGGCGCAGCCGCCGCCCTCTGGCCTGCTGGGCCTGTGCACCTGCCCCGCTTCACTTTAAAGGCCCGTGACATCTTCCAGAGGCGCCGCATGCTGTTTTGTCTGCCCAGACGGACAGTGAAGGCACCGGCCTGGCGGGCGGCAGCAGTGACGACGGTCTCAGAGCGGTGACAGCAGACGGCGTGCAGCGCGTGGCCACCTGCTTGTCTCTGGGGCAGGCTGCGCTGACACCTCTGAGGTTGCGATGAAATCCCAGATGCTGTTCCAGAGCGGAGGTTCATTCGAAAGAAACAAGCAAATACAGGATAGGGCCTCCCTGGTGGCGCAGGGGTCAAGCACTATGAGGCATGCGCAGCCACTGCAGCAGGAGTTCGATCCCCGGCCAGGGAGGGGACCCACATGGCGCAGCAGACCTTGCCTGCCTCCCCGCTGCTCCCCCCAGCAGTGTGTTTCAGTCCGTCTGCCTGTTCTGCTCTTGGTCTCCAGTGTATCCTCTCACTACCCGCACCTCTGGCCTGTACCCCAATTCTTGCATGCATTAATAAATGGATCTTTTTTTAAAAGGGTAATGAAACCAGAAAGAATCACCGGTCGGAAACTATCCAGGTATCAAACCAACCTGCTTGCCATCACACCTGACAATCTTGGGGGCTGTTTTCTCATTTGCTGGGGGCAGGTGTGGGGCGAGATCACATCTCAGATCTGTCTGGCTGCCCCTTTGTGGTTCACAGACTGTGGGAATAAATACGGACTGTTCTCTGCTTGGCTGAGTGATCAGTGTCTCCCCGGGGCCCCGCGTGGACATGTGAACAGAAAGGTGGCTGAGACCTGCTTGCTCGTTTGCAAGTGTGAGGGAGGTCAGCGGTGAACGGAGGGACAGACAGACAGTCAGACAGCAACATCCTCACCCAGATGCCCTCTCATTTCACGTAGGCCCTACCAGAGCTGCCGGGAGGGTCTCCTGTGTTGATGGTTCTCCCGCTGCCCCTCCGCCCCGGCCACGCTGACCCTTGAGAACACAGACCTTTGCACGCGCCCGCTCTGGACGTCCCAGGGCTTCCCGGTTCCCTCAGGACCAGCGCCCAGAGTCCTGGGCAGCCTCAGGCCTGTGCCCTTCCGCGGAGCAGGCAGGAGCAAGGCTTCCTTGAGAGGTTTCTCTGCAAGTGGACTACAGGGTCAGGCTGGGGGCAGGGAAGCCGGGAAGGGGGCCAGGTCGATTCAAGGACGTATCCTTGCGTGGGCCGCCCGCGCAGGCCCGTGGCTAGACACCTTTGTTTGGCCGGGGCAGCTCCACTTTACCCTCCTGCCAGCTCCGCACACCGGCAAGCAACACACCCAGGAAGGCCAAGTGAGGCGCTTCCCCCTCAGCGCAGAGCCTCCAACTATGCTGAGCTCTCTGCCCGATCCTCTGACCTTAGACAGGCTGAGGGACGCTCTAGGGTGTTCCTGAGGGACCACGGGGTGTTCCAGGCCTCGCTGCCTGCAAGGATGCTGTCCTCAACCAGGCCTGCCTCAGTCCTGGGAGGAGCTTCTGGAGAGCAGGTGAGAACGCTAATGAGATGAGAGCTGAAGCCAGGACAGGGAGAGTGGAGAAGAGGGCAGAGGCCAGAGCTCCACAGCGAGACCCAGCGGGAGAGACGCGTGGGAGTCTCGTGGGCGTGCTCATGGGAGGTGTCCTCTGTCAGAGCCTGGCAGTGCCCGGGCCTCCGTTGCCCTCCCCCGGCACCCGCAGTCTCGACGCAGCTCTGTGACCAGGTGGAGCACGGCGTGCGTGCCTGTGGCCTCAGCCGAGTCCCCTCATCAGGGTGGACCTGGGCCAAGGGAAGCTCAGCCCCAGTGGGGCCGCAGCGAGCTGTCCTGCAGGCGTCAGTCTCCCTGGCAGCGGAGAACATTCTGGAGAGGCCGCTGCTGGTGCGGGGCCAGGCTCTGACTCACACGTGTGGTGCGTGGTCTCCCGTCACCGGTTCATGGCTTCAGGGCACCAGGAGCGAAGGCGAAGGGGAGCACTCTCACAATTGCAGAGCAGCGTCAGGAACTGTGTTTGGAACCGCAGGACCCGCCCTGAGGGGAGCGTGGCTAGAGGGGAGCCTCCCCGGCGGGCGAGCACAGTGGGTCACTGGCAAGCGAATCTGAACCCACACGCTGGACGAGAGGACACAGAGGGCCACTGGGCTGGACGTGGGATCTGACCTTCATCCCCAGAGAATCTCGACTGTCGCTCCACCCCAATGGCCTTGACCGTGGCCCTCCTAGCAGCCGCCTCTATCCACAGGGCCTGCACCCCGTCCCATTTCCAAACACGCCGTCCCCCGGGGGCCTGTGGACAGAGACCACACTGGAGCCAGGCCCTGGGCCGGTTCAGGTTCCAGACAGCCAGCAGCACAGTAGCCACAAAGCAAAGTGAAACAGAGCAAGTAAATCACATGCAAAGGGGAAAACGAAACTAACAGATGCTGAGCTGAGAGGGACAGTGACGGAGGCAGAACCTGCCTAGAGGCTCTGGGCCCTCACGTTTCCCGGAAGCCAGTCAGCTGCAAGAAACGGTTAGATAATTTGGACAACACCACAAAGCCCTAGCAGGCCCGGCTGAGAGGAAGCGGCAGCGGCTGCTCCCTGCTTCTAGGAACCTGCACGCGGCGGCCACACAGGCCCGTGCAGACGGGGCCTCGGGGTGTCCCTGGGCTCTGCTTGGAGCCCAGAAGCCGCCTGCCGTTTGCGTCCTCCTGAGACCGCTCGGTCAGGGTCCAGGAGCAGCCTCCGCCGTGGCCTCAGAGAAAAGTTTTCTTTATAATAAAGAAACAAAACAAAACAGCACGTGGCTGGATTTCCTTGCCCAGCACAGGAGCATGGTCTCTGGGTACAGATGCAGGTGCTCCTGGGGCAGGAGCTGAGGGAGCTACGAGGAGAAGCTCGAGGACGTGACATTCAGCTGCGCCGTGGACAGTTGGCCCTGGGCCTCTGGGTGGGGGTTGTGGGGGCAGCAGGGGTTGAGTCAGGGCCTGCTGGGGAGGGAGCTGGTGCCAGGGCCCAGGGAGGGCAGGACTGTGTCAGGGACCAGTAGGTCCTCTGAGGCCTTTCTCCTTCCGGGGGCCTGAGCCGGGGCCCAGGAGCCAGGACACATCGGAATGTGGGGTCTGGGCTGCTCTTCTAGTGGGGTCACGAGCAGGGACACTGGTAGAGGCGTGCGCTGGGCAGTGTGTTTGTTTACAGTCCCATCGGCTCAGCTGTGGGCACTTGGGCTCTCGGTTTCACCCCTGAGTGTGTCTGTGCCGAGCGGTGTCTGCTCTGCGGGATCACAGCGGGACTGAACTGCCTGAGCCATCTCCTTCCTCAGCCCAGCCCGGTCCTGGTCAGCGGGAGGGGCGCCGGCCCTCTCAGGCCTCACCTCACATGTGCTCTTGGCGGAGGGTCGTGGCCACTGCTGTCGGGAGGGAAGCTGCCCCGGGGCTGCCCGTGTCACACGCCAGAGCAGAGCCCGGATGTGAGGGGGTTTCTCTTTGCTCCCCCTCCCGTTCCCCCAATGTAGAGAAAGGGACTCTCAGGGGTCATGAAGACACCCCCACACCCCACTCACCCGGGTCCTATACGGCTGGGGAGTCCAGTGGAGGGTGATGCTGGGTGCTCATCCTTTGGGAACTAGGACTTAGAGCCGGGTGCAGGGGACAGGGGTCTGCACCCCACTGGGGCCGGTCAGAGCAGGCTCCAGAGCGCTGCAGCTGAGGTGAGGGGAGGCTCAGGGCAGGCCCCAGAAGCAGGTGTGTCTGAGCATGAGCTGGAGGCAGAGGGGCTGAGGTGCCGTCCCACATGGACAGCACCGGGAAGGGCGAGGACCCCACACCTGTGGGAGTTGGGGCAGGACATGCGCAGGAGAGGTTCTGAGCTGGGCCCAGCACAGGGGAACCTACCAGGGAGAGGAGGTGGGAGACGCACCCCCAGGGGAGAGCAGCCTGAGCCTAGGCCTAGCAGGTGGGGTGCAAGTAGAGGAAAGGACGCGGGTGCTCGAAGCTTCTGACAGGAGGGAGGGGCTGTGGCGGGGTCAGAGGACAGGAGGGAACACTCAGGAGGGCCTGGGTGAGCCTGGGCTGTGTCCCCCTCTTTCTTCTGCCCAACAGGGCTCCTGGCTGCTCTGTGGGGGATGCTGGCAGCAGCTGTGGGGCAGCATCTGGAGGCTGAAGGGGAGCAGCAGGGGGCGCAGTCCCCTTGTGTGGGGCCTGATAGCGCAGGGTCTTCCAGCAGGTCCTCTGTCTTCCCCCAACAGCACCTTTCCGGCAATCACTGGGCGGTAGCCAAGGAGGCCCACGTGACGGAAATAGCAGGACAAAGCCAGGCACGGACACTAGCTGAGACCCCAGACTAGCCTGGGACCAGGCCCAGGATGGCCGAGAGGGACACAGGCGGGGATGAGATGCGGGCGTAGAGGCCTTTGAAGGTGATGGATCCGGACCAGCTTTTCTGCCCTGTCCCCTCTCTCCTTTGGTCCTTGAGTTTCTATTTTCTATGTTGCCTTGGGCCGCCAGGCAGGGTGTTTGAGGCGGTCCTGTCCCCGTAACTCAGCAGCAACTGCTTGGGGATGAAGAGGAGCTCTGGGCACAGATCCAGGAAGGACAGGGAGCCTGCTCCTGCAGTGGGCCTGAGTGGCCTGTCCTGATGGGGGAGAGCACGGGCTTCCCTAGGGTATTATAGAGACCCCGTGTGGGACTTGGGGTCTGGGTGGGTGCCTTGGAGGAGCTCTAAGCAAACTGGGTCCACTAAGGTGGGTGCTGCCTAGGTGGGGTGCACTTCCGTCAGTCATGTCTCAGTAAGTCTCCATAGTGAAGGCAGGTAGATTAGATGAAGATGCACTGACGAGAGGCCACAGTCATCCTTGTTAAGTTGGTCAATTGTGGTACATTTGGTAGATTCATCCTCTGCAGATTCTGATGTTTGTGGGTCACAGGCACCGTTTCATCTTGCTGGACACGGTCACCAGGGCCTTGCTGTGCCTCATCCACCCTGGCTGTGGGGTCCTGGGTGAGGGGGTCGTCCTGGGAGGTTTTTTCTGTCCTGTGAGGACAGTGTCTCCTGGGTGAGGTCAGAACGCCTGGTGCCGGTGGTTCCTTGTCACTGTCTAATCCCCGTCAACAGTCACATAAGGAAAAGGAGGGAAAAATACTCCCATCTTCTTACAGTCAGCTCACAAATAGTGCACCAACTCCTTTTCACTTCAACTGACTCTCTAAACCTATGTTTATATATATATTTGTACGCACACACGCACAGCATAGGCCATATGTCAGCACATCCGCCCTGACACTGCACTGAGCACGTGGCGTCATCCCAGGCTCAGCCTGGCAATGAGACATGACGGTCACATCATATGGGGCACCGTGAGCTGCTGCTGCTGCTGCTGAGTGTAACTTACCAGGGTGTCCTCTGAGCCCCGCTGCGAATGTCTGGCAAGCCCCCCCTCAGGGTCGCAGCCGTGAGGCCCGGGGTCCTCAGTTGCCCTGCAGGATCTTGTCTCCCCTGAGTGGAGAACAAGCCCCTGGCATGGGTGAGCGGGTCTCAAAGGTGACTGTCCCTGGTCCTCGGGATGCACATGGCCCTGCCATGTGCCCTGGGTAACCTTGCCCTTGGGTGTTGCAAGCAGGGAGCTCTCCCCTCCCAGGAACAGGGACTGAGGCTTGTCCAGAGGGGACAGGAGACTCTGTAAAGCACCATGGAGAGGGTGACAGGACCACAGTACAGGGGAGACAGACTGTGCTGGACAGGAACACAGGGGGACAGAAGCCCATGAAGGGGAGGCGGGTGGGAGGTGAGTAGCCAAGGCGTGTCAGCCTGGTACTGGGGGTCTTCTCAGTCACCAGCAGGCTCTGGCCTCGGCCAGTCAGTGGAGGGATGAGGCGTCTCTCGGGTCCAGGGTGATGGCAGAGTCTCTCTCAACTGACTCTGCAGGAATACTGCTAGGCAGGACATGCGGCGAGGGAGAACAGGACAAAGCCAAAGTCAGGGCCTAGTGCCGAGGAGAGGCCAGAGAGCCAGGCCAACGTTTGCTCAGAGGCAGAGTCTTTTCATCCCAGGCCTCCCTGTGTGGACGTGACTGGGGCTGGTCTTGTGCGGCCCATGGGGCTGAGCTGCGGCCTCCACCGCTCCCAGAGGTGGGAACCATGTCCCACCATGCCCCACCGGCACCATCACATCACACCTCACATCGGCCGTGCCTGGGTAGAATCGCCATCACCTTGTGCAACGGTTAGACATGGTCAAACCTGTGCTATGTCGAAGGACCTGGCCCGCGGGACGATGCCTGTCTGAGAGGCTGAGGCGGCAGGTGCTCCAGCGGGGTCCATGTTGCAGGAGCTCAACCAGATCTGTGAGTCTGAGTCAGGGCCTGACCCCACCTCTCCCAGGCAGTGCAGGGAGCAGAGCCGTGGGGGGGACACGGAGTGGAGCTACCTGCTGGAGGGACAGAGGGAGCGAGATGAAGCTGATGGACCTGGGAGTCAGCGTGTGCACCAAGAAGAGACAACTGCAGTTTGTTCTGGGGGCAGGGGTCTGCCTCTGCCTCTGGCTGCAGCGCCACCTAGAGGTTGGAGTCAGCAGAGCAAGGGCTGGTTCACTGTGAAGAGCCCAGGGTGAGGCCAAGGAAATGTCTGCACTAGCCCCTCTTCAGGCTCCACCACCTTTGTGAGCTGCAGGAAGACAGAGAAGGAGGAAGCGCCTGTTGCACCCCGGGTCCATGGGTACTGGGGGTCGGGTGCTACCGTCTTGCCCAGCGCAGAGAGCTCTGCTCCAGTGGGTGGGCCCGTCGGGGCCGGCACTCCCTCGCTGTGCACCAGGGAGCTGCAGGTGAGACCAGGGCAGGGCCGGGCCTGCTGTGGAGGAATCAGA
>JAGFMF010011366.1:0-26086 GCA_019455555.1 Galemys pyrenaicus
TATGTAAATTTTAAAATATTTTAATTAAAAAAAAATAAAATACTGGTCACAACAACAACAACAAAAAAAAAAAAAAAAAAAGGTATAACAGTTGTTTTCAAGCCCAACCGCTCATAAGAATCATCTAGGGAACTTTTAAAACAGTAATGCCCGAGTCCCATTCAAGGCTAGTTGGATAAGAATCTGGAAGGAATAAACCCAAACATATCTTATATTTCATATCTTACATGTCTTATTTTTCAAAGTCTATTTATTTATGCATACCAGAAATGGAGTACAGGCCAGAGGTGGGGGGTGAGAGGATCCACCAGAGACAGAGTGGGGAGCAGAACAGGCAGATCGACTGAAATACACTGCTGAGGAGAGAGGCAGGTGGGCAGGACATGGGAGGTCTGCTGTGCCATGTGGGTCCCCTCCCTGTACAGGATCGAACTCGTGCTGCAGTGGCTGAGGATGCTTCATAGTGCGGTGCTCAACCCTTTGTGCTGCCAGGGAGGCCCCTCCCTTATGTATTTTAAATGTGGCATACCTATGGCTGGTCGCAGGCAGGGTGGTGGGGCCCTTTCCCTGTCCAAGTACTCCGTGGACCAGCAGCATGCATGTGGCCTGGGAGTCCTGTAGAATCTCATGCCCCACCCCAGACCTACAATAGTAGAAGCTGCAAGATCCCACATCATTCAGATGTGAGGCAAAGTTGGGGAAGCAACAGCCCAAACAACAGGTGGTTCTGGAGTCTGTTTTGGCACCAGCATCAGGACAAGTTCCTGAGCTCCTCTGAGATGATATTATTCTGGAACGTGAGAAAAATGACACCTCTGGCAGGACTACCAAGAGATTCATTCCTCAAAGCACAGGCACTTCTCAATGGATGAGGCTCCTTTCCTCTGAGTGAGGGCAGAACGAGCTCAGTCATGCGAGGCACTTAGTGGCATCCTTGTATGCACTAGGTGCTTAATAAATGTGAGCTATTAATATTTCCTCAAGGATTCCCTTGGTAGACAGTAGGTGTCTTTGTCCTCTGCCCTCAGAGTATTGTGTTTTAATCAACTGTATTTTAAGCTTCTCTGCACCACTGGCTCAAATATATCTACTGTTCATCTCCCTGAGCCAAGGACAAAGTTAGGGATATGTGTGAACTAGTGTGAAGGCTGGCGAATAGAGACACTGGAGGTCAGTGTGCGGGAATTTTGAACTCCCTAGATATACAATTTCTCAGCTCTTGGGGCAAACCTGACTCTGAAGAGGAAGGAAGGTTTCTTGTCAGGATGTGCCATCATCCTTTCCAACGTGATTCTTTGTGTTGGGTCAATTTCAATTCACAAAAACAAGTGCTTTGCAGACCTAATCAATCTGTGAACTTCTAGAAAAAGAAATTCAACTCTATGATCACGCCTACACCTTCTTCATTCCTAGCAATGCTCTCAATGGACAAAAAGTAAAGTGTCAGTTCTTATCTGCTGTCAGACCCCATGGTGGGGCTTGAGGATGGTGGTGACGCCATCCTGGGGGTACCTGGAGCTGTGCAGACAGTGCCAGGCCTTTTAATGAGATCACTTGTTTGGTGTGAACACAGGTGAAGGTAAAGGTCCCTTTCCTCAGGTAGGGGCTCAGACAGGGTGTGAAGATTCTGGGCACACACTCCTTGCTTTTTTCAGGGAGTCTGTGTTGCTTCCAAGGGCCAAGGGGGGCAGGGGACTGAGTTCTCTTTCCTGTTCCTCCTCAGGGAGCCAGAGATGGGCCAGCATCTGCACACCAGGACCAACCTAGGAGGGAACAAGGGTTGGAGGGCCCCTTGCATACGTTTCTAGAGGTGAACGTTCTCCTTAATATGTGCACTCACTCATTTACAAAAGTGTTTCCAGTCTCTGTTAGGTAGACCAGTTGCTTCTCCATACATTGATCTATTCAATGTCATCTAATTAGACGGGAACTCTGAATCAAGTTCTATCTTCCCATATTTTCCCCTATAGATAAATAAATGAAGGCTTAAAGGAAACTACCTAATTTGGCCCCAAATCACAAGCCAGAATGTGGCATGATTGGGCCCATGGGTTGTCTGTATCAGCCTTGATCAGTAGAAGGAGCTTATGGCTATGGCTGCTGGGCTCTTTGTGGCAAACATTCCACAACAGTCTTGGCAGGACCAGATGCTGCTGGGAAGGAAGAAGCTTTGATTTGGGTTGTTCTGGATGTATAAAGCCGGGCAAAGAACAGCGGGAAATCCACCAGATCTGAACTGCCTTCTCTGTGCCAACCCCACATCTTTTTTTAATTAACTTTTCAGTGAAGTACCATTGTTTTACATCCTTGTTTATTTTTTGACAGTAGAGGATTTAATCCCTCGGGTAGGGTCACTGTAAATCTCCTACCACCAAAGCACCCAGAGTCCTCCACCACAGTCCGTGGTGCTTTCCACTCGCCCTGTTCTCACTCCATCCCCTCTTCCTCCCCACCCCACACCCCCACTCCTCTATGACTCAGCTATGGTCAGCTTTCAAGGGTTGGCTTTAAAGTTTGTCTTTGACCCTTTGATTCCTCTAAATTGCACACATAAGTGAAACCATGCCCAAATCCACATCTTGAGCAGACAAATCCCTTGGCAGAAAGAATGCCTGGGAATAAAACACTGGGTGCCAGTCCTCCCTCTGTCTCTGGAGACATGTGTGATATTACGTAGGCCCTTGGATCTTGCCATCTGGGAGAGAGACTGGATGGATAAGCCAGGTTCTGAGAATTAGGTTAGCCTGATTCCATGAACTGTGGAGCTGGTGTGTCCCAGAGTTGCTGCTCAAAATTCTTAATTACATGGAAACCAAAGGCTAAAGACTCCCCTTTGCACTTCTAGTAGCACTCACAGGTACACACACCTCCAACATGGGCGTGGAGGCCGAGGACTTACATGCTATCTTTGAGAGAACTACTTCCCTCCATCCTCTGCCTCATCTCTTGGACCAATTTCTTTTTCTAAGACCCAAGGGTGTCTTGATAGTAGTGGGTGTTTGTGGTGGTGAGCAAGACCTTGACTATCCAACAGAGGAATTGTCCCACAGTGTGGGCCAGCCCTTGGTCCCTCCCTCAGTCTTACCCAGTGTTCTAGGTAGCCAGGGCCACCTGGAAGGGAAACAGGTATTACTATAAAAGGGTTTCCCAGAGGGGGCATGTATGGAAGGGGTCGCAGGATTGTATAGAACAATCTAGGATGTGGGTAGGACTCTCATGAATCTTTCAGGTCCTTGTCTTATCTGTCTATACCCTTCTTGCTTCTGAGGAGATGGGTTTATCCACACTGCTAGGACACAGTGATGGAAACCAGAGCCGACACCCAGCCTATCTTATACCCAGGTGTGCGTGTGTGTTCAGGTTCATCAAACTGAGATGCCTATGACTTACCCCCAGCAAGTGTGTGAAGCTCAACCAGCCTGACTCATGAAGCCAAGAAGGGACATTCATTCACTCATTTAGCACTCTTTTCCCCCAAGCACCTACTACATGTCAGGCACTGTGCTGGACTCTGAGAATCTAGCAAAGACAATGATACGCATGGTTCCTGCTCACAGAATTTACAACCTTGTGCTAGAGAATGGTAGTAAATAAATCATGACACAGCTCATTATAAAATCGAAACTGCAAGAAGTGCTGTAAATGCCTTCATATGGCCATTCCTGACCTTCTCTCTCCCTCCAGAACTGGCTCTGATCAAAAGTGAGATGATGATGGATGGGCCAGTGGAGGATCTTGGACATGAAATCCAGTTCCGAATCTCTAATCACCCTCTGGTTCTTTGGAGAGAAGAGCAAATGAATAGGAAAGAGAAAGGAAGATGATACAAAAAGGCAGCTCGAAGCCTGACAATGTTAGTGCAATAGTTGGGGGTGTCATCATCTTCTGTCAAACCACCTCTTCCTGTCACTCTACTCTGTCTCACTGTCCTGCACACAGTAGATGTCCAGCAACATCCCTTTTCATTTTTGGACAACTGAAAAAATATATCCTAAAAATTGCCAAATATCCCCTGGAAGCAAAAATTACCCCTGGTTAAGATATTATGTCCTTGAACTTGACATTCAAGGCTCTCTATGAGATGATTCTAAATTGCCTTTCCTTACTCTCTTCCTTTGTCCTTTGTCCTTTTCCCAGCATCCTTGACAATGACCACAAATAAGTACACAGATTTCCTGACAGAGTCCTACCCTGTTCTCCAGGCCTTAGGTCGTGCTATTCTTATTGCTTGGAGTATCCTTTCCCAGTCTCTGTTTATTAAGGAAAAATCTACTTAGAGCACAAGATTCATATCAAAAGCCACTTCTGAGAAACTTCTCCAGAAAACCCAATTTCAGTTCAGAATTCCCAAATAAGGCTAAAAACCTGGACTTGCACAGAATTTCGAAATATCACAGCTGTAGGAGACTGGGGAAGCATTGAGATCTTGCAGGAGCAGGGGGAGGTTCAGGGAAGTGGAGTGTCTGGCTGCAAGAAGATTGAACTGAGCCTAGAACAAGGGGCTCTGCATTTCTAAGTCCATATTAGACAGCGCCCTGCAGGCAAAGGCGTGATCTAATCAACAGGAAAGTTAGCATTGCAGCTCTGAGGAGGTCACAAAAGCTGTCCTCTCCACCTCAGCGCTCCTCTGTCAAATGAGGGACTGAAGCAGATGTTCCCAGTCGGTCATTCTGAGCTGTTCTGTGCCATTATGAGTCTATTTGTTTTCTGAGAAATGATTGCCATCCGAATATGAGGTGTTCTCATTATTAATAATTCCCCCATCCATCCCATTGTGTCAAAATTGAACCCCAGAGCTAACTCCCAAGAAGGTTAACATAACGGTTTTCCTAGTCATCATAACAACGCTCCGCAACGGGCCTCCACATCACTCCTTAGCACCATTCTTCAAATTCAAACATGAACCAGAAATGACAAATGACTCTTGTAATGCGCTCTTTGACACAAATCATTTCTGATTGCTCGGGACCCTGGACAACCTTGAGCATGCAGAATCATGACAAGAGGGAGAAATCTTGGAAAATGAACAGCTTTCACTTCTTGTAGAAGAGAACCCTCTGCTCACGAGGCAGCCAGCAGTATGTACTGATTACCAAACAGATCATTTTGAAAGTGAGGCAACTCTCTCGGGGATTGGTCCACGTGATGATGTGTCTCATCTCGTTCCATCCTAAGCTGCCTTTGGAGTGTTTTCTGACACTGATGCAAAGACAGATATTCACACATACGGGGTTCGTGGTTTTTGAAGCCCTTGCATGTATGTCTTACTTTACCCTCCCAATGAGCCCGGGGATTTATTGTTATCCCCACTCTACTAAGGAAGGAAGAGAGCCTTTAAGAATTCCAGTTAGGGCGATAAACATAGGAGTACAGGTGCTCTTTCGGCCTCCCTGGTGGTGCAGCGGGTTGAGCACCACACTGTGAAGCATCCGCAGCACAGCAGCGCCTGTTCGATCCCTGGCCAGGGCGGGGACCCACATGGCGAGGCGGACATCTCCTGCCTCGTCTGCTGCTCCCATCAGCAGTGTGTTTCAGTCGATCTGCCTGTTCTGCTCCCCACTCTGTCTCTGGTGAATCCTCTCACCTCCCTGGACTGTGGCCTGTACCCCTGCTCTTGTGTACATAAATAAAAAATGTTAAAAAAATAATTCCAGTTATTCAAACTCAACAATATCAAAAGGTTAAAGATAGACCAAAGGGAATTGGGGGGGGGGCAGAGGGAAGGGAGGGCATAAAGAGCACAAGGGACTGAGGTGATGGTGCATGGGTGAAATGGTGGTGGGAACTCCCTGGGGACTACAAATATTGTCAAATATTGTCAATTAAATAAATCTAATGAGAAAAAAAAGTCAAAAAAAGAATTGCAGTTATTTTGGAGAGGGACCCAATGTGTTGTTGTGAAATCTAGGACTGGATATTAGGTCCCTTGACTCCAAAGCCAGTCCCATGGCCTGAGGATCACCTCTAAGGAGTAAAGTTCTTTCAAAGCATATTTATTAATATTGTTTATTAGTTTATTATTCTCTGTGGATACAGATGAAAGCTTGGGGTTGAGTGTACGTTGGCGTGATAGAGGCTTGTTTAGAAAATAAAGGGGTTGGATTGGATGATCATAAATTTTCCTCCTGGGTCAAATGTATTGAGTGTAGAGGACCACAGGCCAAATGCTTTGTAACTATTATTTCCTTTCTGCTGTACAGGAGTCCTGTGTGAAAAGTACTAGAGTTGAGGAAACTGAGACTCAAGGATAGTTTGATAACTTTCCAAAAGCAAAGCCAGGATGAACGAGGGGACTGAGGCTGAGATGACTGGCTGTCCACTAAGGATTCATTTCCCTTCTACAGAGTGAATCTGCTGCTGGGAAGTGGTTTCTAGCCAAAACTCCCTTCTCAGCTCCCCTGTGACAGATGAGTCCCCAATGATCAGTTTTTAGCAGTGGCTACATTTGAAATAGAGATATCACTTAAGGATAGAAGTGGTTGCAGGCTGGTGTGTTTTCTCTTCTCTTCCTCCTCCTGTCAGTGGACATTAATCTCGAGACTGACCTCAGAGTTGTGTTATGCATGGCACAGTAACTGCCAGCCTGGATCCCTGGATGTCTGTATGGAACAGAGCTACTCCAGCCTTCCCATATACTCTATATTGATTGCACTATGTATAAGAGTAGCATACACTTAAATCAGTTTTTGTCATTGAGATGTCAGGAGTTATTTGTTATAGCTGCTGGCATTACTCTGACTAATGCAGAAACCAAAAAATAGTCTTATTTTAGATGTGTATGCTCATAAACTAAACTACAGGATGGTCCTAGAATTGTTTCAACTCATGCATAATGTAGAAACAATGAAGAGCCTGAGCAGTGGGTTCAGGAGGAGCAATTGAAACAAAATCTACATAGATTTATTTAAGGGCCCTTTGTTAGGTCCAGAGAGAGACATCTCTGTCTTTAACTTTGGGGAAGTTATATAACCTCTCTGAACCTCAGTTTCCTCTGTAGGAGAGAGTTAGTTATCCCTCTCCATGGCTTGTATGAACTCTAAAGGAATATATCTATGAAAACTTCCAGGACAATGCTTGACATACAGCAAATGTTCAATAAATGCTGAGTAACTGCTAATTCCCATTCACTTTCCTGCATGTGAAACATCATTCCTTGTATTGCCTTTGTTATTTCTCTGGGCCTTGGAGCCAGAGACTGTAGGGCACTAGGGATAGAAAGGACTTGGAGAGTAAAATGGTGGGTGTAGGGAATGTAAATGGTGGACTTAGAGAGTAAAGTGGTGGGTGCCAGTGGAAGGATCAGGGGATTATCTTCAGTAATGAGAGCTCCAATATGGGATCCCCAATATTTCTCTGAACTGGCCTTCTACCTGGAAGCCACTTCTATGGAGACCTACAATAATGGAGGAGAAAACCTAGACTAGAGAGATATGGTGACTCGCCAAGTTCAGGCAGCCAGTGTCTGCAAAGCCAGGATAAAAACCAGTTCCCCTGGCTCATAAGTCAGTGCTGTCTCCACTCCCAACTGGATCATCTCACAGGCAGGGACCAGTCTCCCAGAGGTCCCATCAGCTGCCCCAGTGCAAAGTTTGCCCCTCCTCCTGCCCCCTTATATCCACTTAGCAGTTATTTAACCAATTCCTATGGAGTGGAATTAAATATGAGGGCAGAATTCTGCTACAAAGTAGATTCATGCTCTCATTTAAAGTACCAGAGGGCCCTCCCAAAGGAGTGACTGAGACACAAGGTTGTAGGATGGAGGTACTTGGGGACTTGCATAAACTAGAACTGAGAATCCGTGTCTCATTGTGAATATTTGTTAGAAACAGAAAGGGAAATCCCTTGTACCTGTATTTTTCAGCTTCCAAAATCTGTTCAGGCCCTGGTTTTATGCCCTCTGACAGACAAGACTGCAGAAACCACGTAGATGAGGAGACTGAGGTACGGAGAAAGGAAAGGACCACCTCTGAAGAGCCAGGTGGCTATAAGCTAGTATCTGAGGGCAGGTGATGGTTGATTATTGTAGTGCACACTCAAGTCACCAAGAGTTGGAGTCTGCAGTGTCCCCAAAGTGGCTCATTTCTGACTAGCAGACTCCGTGTCAGATGCTCAGCAGGTGCCTTGCATTTTAATGGGCCCTTGATGCTCACTGCTTGCAAAGAGGTCAGGTTCCTAAATGGACAGGCAGATGGAGAGGCCTTCTGCACTTTCCCTGGGGCCGGGAGAAGCTGCTCCTGCCATTGGCTCCTGCTTTCTTTGCCCTGGAATGATTTCAGCACCTTCCATGCTAATAGCTTAGTTCTCCTTAGCCCCCTTCAGAGCTCTCCAGCTGGATTCCGAAGTGAAGGGCAGAAAGGCTAGAAACACAAGCAGGGCAGCATCAAATGCAAACATCTTAAGGCCTAAAATGTAAATTCTTTTTTTCTGGCTGCCAAGAAAACCCAGAAGACTTTAATATGCAGTGTCTTGCAGAAGCGCAAACAGAGAGGCCCGCTATGCAGCCGATCCAGCCTTGGTTAGGCCGCACATAATAAAAAGCTGATGCAGGTGCCCAGGGCTTTGTGACTTGCAAGCATTCACAATGTCCATTTCACTCAATTCTCAGAGGAAGCCCACAGCAACATACTTGACTAGAGCAGGCACTTACTGAGTGCTGGTGGTGCAGGGCACAGATGCCCGTCCTGAAGGAGCTTACCCTCCAGGCCCTCCAGGTGGAAGACGAGATGCGCCAGGAGTCACACGAGGGAGTGCGGCACCCCAAAACCCCATGGTGTCCTGGGGATGCATGGAGAAGACTTCACTTGAGAAAGTGACAACGAGGCTAGTGAGGAGCAAGCCAGGGGGAGGGCTGATGAAGAGGAGTGCTCCAGGCAGTGGAACAGCACTTGGGAGGACCTGGAATTGAAATTGCTCAGCCCCTGTATTGGTGTTCTGGGGTTCCCATAACTGGGTGCCTTCAACAACACAAACCTGTTGTTGCACAGTTCTGGAGTTCATTTCTGGAAACTGGAAGTCCAAAATCGAGGTGTCAGCAG
Organism: Galemys pyrenaicus; assembly: GCA_019455555.1. Classification (NCBI taxonomy): domain Eukaryota; kingdom Metazoa; phylum Chordata; class Mammalia; order Eulipotyphla; family Talpidae; genus Galemys; species Galemys pyrenaicus. The sequence continues at coordinate 9,036 of JAGFMF010011366.1, forward strand.
GGTTGATTCCTCTGGGGACTCAGGGAGGATCTGTTCCAGGTCTCCTTTCTGGTCCCGGGTAGCATCAGGCATTCCTCAACTTGTAGATGCCTCCTCCTTAGGTCTTCATGCCATCTTCCCTCTGTGTGTATCTGTCTCTGGGTCTATTTTTCTCCCTATAAAGATCTCATCTTCCGTGGGTCATCAGTAAAGCTATTCCTAAATAAGGTCCTATGCATAGGGACTCAGGATTTGGACATCAACATTTCCTTGCGAGACATAATTCAATCCACAACAGCACTGCTCGAAGAGTTCAAGGTGGTGTCAAGTTCAAGAAAACAAGGGTTGGGAGGCCAGCTGAAGGCTTAGAAGCCATGGGGAAGACCTTGCCACTTATCCTAAGGGCAAAAGGAATCCATCTCTGTTGTCCTCACATAGCCTTAGTCTATGTCTTAGTCTGTCTTTGGGTTCTCATGACTTTTCACAGCTCCCAAGAGCATTTTCCTGGTGGACAGATGTAACTTCTTTGTTTATGAATTTATTGAGGGCAGAGACTCCCAGCACAATGACCAGCACTTGGGGTACGCTTAGTAAATTCACTGAACTCACATTTAGTTCAGTTCTTATATGAGTTGAGTGCAAAGTTGCTTCTTCATTTATGTGATTTTTGTACATTTTACATCATCGTTGCAATAATACACATCCCTTTTGTACATCTTCATGCATAGTCTTATTTCTTAGATTGACATTTTTATTTCATCCTCTTAAAACTCGAATCCTTTGTTATGTTCTCTCAGACCCATGTATCTTATAATACATGATTTATAGGATGGATCTGACTGGGAGTTTTGCTATTTATCTTAGAGGGGGAAAAAAGAAAATAAATTATGTGTGTGTCTTTAATGTAGAGGGAAGTGACAGAATCAGTTCCCCATCTAAAGTTGACAAGCTAACATTTAAAATTGAGTTTATCCAAACACAGCATTGTTAGAAGTTGTGAGTTTAATGATCTCTTCTAGGACTTAAGATTTGCCTGCATCATTTCCTTTCCTCCTCCCCCCTTACATTCCCCATCCCTCCTCTCCTCCTCTTCCACTCCTCTCTCCTCCCCTTACTCCTCCTCTTTCACACATTTAATCTGACCCCTACAGCTTTGATCAGAGAGAAAGAGAATTTTTAGCCCTAGAGACACTCTTTGGATTCAGAAAGAAGAGGAACTGGGAGCTCTAGAATGCCTCCCCCCAAACACAGTAATTGAAAAGCTGGCAAATCAATTGACATGTGAAAAGAAAGAGCAGCTCACCACATTATAGCATCCAGGCTGGAAGGAAGCCCAAAGAATGGTTAGCTCTTCCCACCCATTTTAAAGATGGGAACTGAAGGGTCAGTGAAAAGCAATTAGACTTTTCCGCTCTCTCCTCATTGGTGTCGATGATGGACACCTGCGGTTTTGCACGCATACCTGATGGTGGGCACCTCAAGTAGGGTATGGGCATGCACAAGTGGGCGCACCTGGGCTGAGACATGTGTTGTATAAGGACGGCAACACAAGGACGCCAACAGAAAGCAGAAAGAGAAGAGTAAGGCACAGAGAAGGAGAGCAGAGGCTAGAGAGCCCAGAGAGTGAAGATGCGCTGGGGGCTAGGAGGCCTGCCAGCCTCCTGTGCCATGCCCCCCCACTCCCACCCCGGGCCCGGCCTCCCCACCGGCAGTGTACCTGGTCGCCTCTGATGTAAAGAGTAATAAAAGCCTGAAAAAGCCACCAAGGGCTCCAGGCCTCCTCCTTGACCCATCTGCTGGAATCATGGAAAACCTGCTCCGTGCCTTGCTGGCACTACAGGACCAGAGAGGCTCAGAGAGCAGTGGGGACTCACCTGAGCAGACCCTGCAGGTAACAAAAGAGCAGGAAGGTTGATGCAAGTTAGTGCAAGTTCAGATCATTGCTGCAAAACACTTGGCTAACTGCAGTCAGGTGAGAATTAAAATATCCGGATGTCTTCTTTTTCCAGGGCTTCTGGCTTATTGGTTCTCTTAGAAACGTTATGGGAAGGATAAGCAGCCTTTCAGCTTGCCCAAGATTTCTCTTAACAAGGGAGACAGGAATACAAAGATAGCTAGGTCCCAAAGCATAGCACACCCTGGGCCCTGCATATCTGGGCATTCACTTACATGGAGGGACTTGAGTGCTCATACTCCGTAAGCAGCCCTTCTGGAAGTCTCCCATGCAGCAGGTAGTATGTGTCCAGGTACTAAAGACCAGATCCGCTGTTCTGAGACATTCTGCCCTTGTGCTGGGTTCCCAGGCCCCTCACTTGGTCTATTCTTTGATTAAGACTCACCAGACCAATTTGAGATTAAACTTCAGACTCTGATCTTTACTAGCTGTGAATTGGACAAGTCCCTTTATCTCTCTCCCTGCCTGTTTCTCATCAATTTCATGGGAACAGACACAGTTCTGCCTCACAGAGTTCTTGCAAAGACTAAATGAGACCCTTAGCTGCAAAATGCTTAACATACTCCCCATTATATACAAAATACTTGATTCATTTTGCTATGTGTGGAAGATTCACATCTCTAGTAGAATGTGAAAGCCAATTCAGATCAACCTGTGAGGTCTGATGTGTGACAGGGCTGTGCTCACCCCCCCCCCCCCAAGGTGTCTTTGGGGTCCTCAAAATCACTCACACCCAGAATCCTCTTCCTCTTTGTAAAGTTTTTTGGAGTGGGATGGATAGCATGAACAGTGCTGGTTAAGGCTTGAATGCACAGACTCAAGTGGCTCAGGCTGGGTCTCTCTTAAGCCCCAATTTCAACATTGTTTTGATCAGAATGGTGGTTTCAACCAGGAGCCGTTGATTGACCTAGACAATTCTCGCATCCGAGCAGCTGACTGATTCCTCAGGGAGGAAGCTGCCCGTGGTCCCTGCTCCCATTACTGGACATGTGCTCCTTGTCAACTTCTCCAGTTATTTTACATATATTCTCTCATTTAGTTCTCACAGCCCCATTTAGCAGACCTGTCTGTAGTGGGAAACTGGAGTTAGTTCAGAGAGGCTAAAGGAGCCACTCAGGGTACACAGCTACTAGAAGGAAGAGCTGGGGTTTGAACTTGAGTGTTTCTCCATCTTTCAGCCATATTAAAAAAAAAAAAACATCAAAAATAGGTTTGCTGAGGTGTCATTTACATACACTACTTTCACCTTTAAAGCAGACAATTCAGTGAGTGTTGGCAAATGCCTGCAGTTGTGTAACCACCATATAATCAAGCTGTAGAACAGTTCTCTGACCTCAGAAGTTTCCACTTGGTCTTCTGCAGGCATTTTCCTCTTTCTAGTCCCAATCCCTGAAAACTGCTGATGTGTTCTGTGTCTACATTTTTGCCTTTCTTGGATGACAGAAATGGACAGATGATCTGTAGTCTTTGTATCTGACTCATGACCATTATGCCTTTGAGATTCATCCATGAGAACATTCATTTGAATCCTTTTTATGACTGAATAGCACTCCACTATATGAACATACTACAATTCGTGTCTCTACTCAACAATTGATGACCATTTGGATTGTTTCCAGCTTGTGGCTACTATAAATAAAGCTGCTGAAAACATTTGCCTGCAAGTCTTTGCACGAACATATGTTCATTCATTTCTCTTGGGTAAATACCCATGGGTGGAAATTCCTGAGTTTCAGGTTAAGTAAATGTTTAGCTTTAAAAGAAACTACCAAGCCATTTTCCAAAGTATCTGTATCTTGTTGAATTTTCTCCAGCATTGCATGAAAGATTTTTTTCAGTCACATTTAAAATTTAATCTACACCATTCTTAGCTTTCTGAGTTGGGAGACTGGGAATAATAACCACTGCATTTCACTGAATTTCATTCAAAGGCGCCATCAACTTTAAGATAGGCTATTCTATATACTACAAAGAAAAAAAATCTTATAAACTATGACACATAATATATTACCACTTAGAAAGAATTATAAATAATAAAATAGCATGTCTATTACTCATACATATATAAACTGAAAAATCAACTTGAAAAAATAGGGTACTTGTAGAACATAGTCATCTGTAGAATCTTCAGAAACATTTCTTGACTCTACATCTTCAATGTCCAAGTTCTTCCTTTTGTGGTTTCCCTAGGTGTCACCCACCAAGTGATAATGCAGCATTTTTAAGAGTGCTCTGTGTTGTTGGTAGGATTCCCTTTCAAGTGATGCCAATGCTGGGAACTTTCTTATTTGACGACACTCAGATTTTACCCCTACCACCCACTGGAATTGGGTGTCACCAGGAGTAAAACAACACCTATTGAAATTTAGTGAAAAGCATTTTGATCAATGGATGTTTAATACCTTCAAGATAGCCCAGCTCCATGGGCAACTCCATTACTAACCGCTGTTGCTTTAAATTTCATTCTTTATTTTTTTTTTAAGGAAATTTGATGATTTCTGCTGCCCTCAGTACTCGTTAGTTCTATGTTGAGCAATGCATATAACTCAACTGGGACTTTGACCATATTCACAGCCATGACACAAAGTTTATACACACACACACACACACACACACACACACACACACCCCAGTGAGATGATGCCTTTCTCGGGCCTTACTACCTGCCAGTGATCAAAAGATGTCTTCATTAGTGGGAGACAGCCTAATTTTAGAGATGTTAACATTGAAAAACTTGTGCATTTTAGCACTGATAAAATACAACATATATTACTCACAACTTGGGTTTCTGCTATGCCCTATTTTCCAATGTCCCCTCCCAAACCTCTGTCACAGACACCAGAGACATCGCTTCATTTTCAACAACTCCTACCTCCCTGACCACATCCCATCAAATGATTCACCCTCCTTACCCACTTCCATCACTTTCATTCAGTGTCCTATTCTCTCTCCCATAAGCTATTGCAAAACTCTCCTCACTTATCTATTTGCCTTATATCAATTTCTTTTCCTTCAGCCAATCCTATTCATTACCCCAGAGTGCTCTTTCTACTAAACAAAACTGAACAATGTCATTCTCCTCGAAACTTTTCCTTGGTCTCCCATTATTTGAAGAATAAAGTATAAATTCCTTAGCCCAACATTCAATTTCTCCTGCATTCTGACCCTTATCTTTCTTTAGAGCATTACTCTTCACCCTGCCCGGCAGCAGGCATTTCTGATCATTTGGTGTTCTCCAGACATACCTTAGGGCTTTTTCCCTCTGGGATCCTGCTTATACCCTGTCTAGACAATCTTTCTCTCTCCCTTACTCCCATGGAGACTACTCACTGAAGGGAACATAATGCTTGTTATGGTCTTCTTAGCATGGCACATTTATTATTTTTTTTATTTTAAAAAAATTTATGTATTTCTAAATCTTCATTTTTGTTCGATGCTTGATTTCGCCTCTCAAATGTTGTTTTCATAAAGTTCCCACCAGCAAGACACCCGTGAACCATCACCAAAGATGCTTATGCTCTTCCCTCCCATTTTTTTTTAAAAAAGATTTATTTATTTATGCATACAAGAGCTGGGGTGCAGGCCAGAGGCGTGGGGAGTGAGAGGATTCACCAGAGATAGAGTGGCGAGCAGAACAGGCAGATGGACTGAAACACACTGCTGAGGGGAGCAGCAGGTGAGGCAGGAGAGGTCTGCTGCACCATGTGTGTCCCCTCCCTGGCCGGGGATCGAACTCGTGCGCTGCTGTGCAATGGATGCTTCACAGCACTCAACCCGCTGGCCACCAGGGAGGCCCTTTTCCTCCCATTTTGATTCCTCTCCCTCCTCCCCTGCTCTCTCTGATTTATAGTTTCCCTGCTAGTTTTGTCTCCCCCGCTCCCCAATCCTGATATGTTTTCCCTGTGTTCCTCCTATAAGTGAAATCATCTGATATTTTTCACTGAGCATAATCCCTTCCAGCTCCATCACATGGTGCATTTATGAGGAAAGTTGTATTTCTCTCTGAGTTGCTGTTAAGTAATGAGTTAATATGTATGTATATAAATCAGTATATACGTGGGCATGTATGTGAGTTTATACAAAGAAATTTCAGACATACATATACATCATACGTTCACCCTCTTCATTATTCATTTTTAGGTCTTCTATGGAATTTTCTTTTTTCCTTCAAGTCTTCTCAATACCTGTTAATGCCTTCAATTATACTATCTTTTGCTACAGAGGTAGGAGGGCTACACAGAGCCTTAGCATTGATAAAATACAACATATTTTACTCAGAGCTTGGGTTTCTTCTAGGCTCTATTTTTCATGTCTCCCCCAAACCTCTGTCGCAAACACCAGAGACATCAGCTTCATTTTCAACAACTCTTTCCTCCCTGACCACATCCCATCAAATGAGTTAAATTCAACGATGTTGTCTGAGAGTGCTGGTATTTGGAAGCATGTGGGTGTCAGAAAGCAGAGGGAGAACTTGACTAGTGGACCTGTCACTTACCACTCAGCAACCCCAGGCAAGTAACATGACCTCTGACTTCAGGTTCCCGGTGGTCCTGAGCCAATGTGAGCCTCCAGTCACCCAATGGGAGCCTTCTCCAGCAGAAAAGGATGAGGGGAAACCTGCTAAGTGCTTTCCCACGTCCTCAGGGCTTGACGATGCTGCCCAATGCCTTTTCTCCTCCGATCCCTGGTTCATGTTCTGTAGCAGGAAAAAGCTCTTTCTCCCCTTCCACATTATGTACTTAGAGCTGGGAAGCTCCTGGCACCCCAGGACCTCAGTCTTAGCACTCCTTGCAGTTGAACATGGACGATGACTAGTTCTTGCTGACATGGTGCCAGCAGCAGGGATGTACACCACGTTGGGTCAAGACCTCTGATCTGCAGGTACCTCCTCCATGCTCTTCATCTGCTTTTTCTGGCCAGTTGCAGATGGTGACAAGGTCCTAGACCAGGCATTCTCAAATTTGAGTCTCCATAGAACCACCCGGATGCGTGCTGAGCCCTGACCCAAGAGGCCCAGGGAAGGGCCCGTGCAGGGGTATTTTGAACTAGTCCCAGAGTGACACTGAAGCTTTGATATGGGGACCACGCTTTCAGGAGCACTGTCCTGCGAGGTGACAGGGTAGCAATAAGGAGAAAGTCTGGTACCTAAGTGACCATGGAGAGGGGAGGAAAGACCCCATCAGTTAGAAGTGTCCGTATGAGTTATTAAATGGCAAGAAGTACACTTTTATTATGTTTGAGAGCTTGTAGATTTGGGGGAGTCCATGAATTTATAAAGCATTAATTTATCCTTAAAAGCACCACTCCATTTTCTTGAGTCAAGGGCCCACATCCATTGCGTGTCTGCTGCCTGTCTCTCCCTCTCATCTGGCATCTAGCTTTGGAATCCCTCAGGTCCTCCTAAATATATAGAATAAGAAACTGGGTGTCCCCATCTCTCCAAACAAGGCCTGTGCCCTGTCACCTAGTGGGGTCTGTCCTGTAGAAGCCTATAGAGATCCTTCCAACCCCTGCAGTTAGTAACGAGGACTCTGGGCCTCTCCCTGGCTGGAGCTGCTCATCCCCTCTGTTCTAAGTAAGTGTCCGGGTTGTGCCCTGGATATCTTCTGGCTGTCCCCTTTGGGGTCTGGAACTCCTAGCCTCTTGCAGTTGGAGACGGAGTGGGGGAGCAGGATCTCACCCATTTTGTACCTGCTTCCTCATCCCTAGTGTAGCTTCTTGTACAGAGTAGGTGTCCAGTGTCTAAAATCAAGGCCACAGGGCCTCCCTGGTGGCGCATTGGGTTAAGCAACGCACTGTGAGTCAGACCACAACCACCACAGCACCAGTTCGATCCCTGCCATTGGCCAGGGAGGGGACCCACATGGCGCAGCAGACCTCTCCTGCCTCGCCCACCGCTCCCCTCAGCAGTGTGTTTCAGTCAGTCTACCTGTTCTGTTTCCTGCTCTGTCTCTGGTGAGTCCTCTTAACCCCCACACTTCTGTCCTGTACCCAGTTCTTGTATGCATAAATAAATCTTTAAAATATAAATAAATAAAATCAAGGGCACGGCTACCAGTTCTGAACAAGAAGTTGGGACAAGTTGCAGAGAGAGGGATGACAGATGGCAGCGGCTGCAGGCACCTGGTCAGTGATCACAGCCAGAGACAAGATACAAGTCAAGTATTTCCTCAGCCAAGTTCCTGGAGCCCCAGCTTGTCAGAATGCGGTCTTGCAGACATAACAGGGCAATTGTGTGATAATTATATATAAAAAAAATCGAGCAAGTATTAAGAGATCACTAGTTCAATAAGCATATGAAAGCTCAAAGCAGGATTCATGCCATTAACTCAAATTACATGAGCCGTAAGTCTGCCATCATCTTCCTTTTAACCAGCACATCAAGGAAAAGAGGCTCTTTCATTGGTTTATTAAAAGGATTTAATTAACATGGAATATTTCACAAGCAGACAACCTATGACAGAATAATTAAAATATAGTTTGCTGAAATGCACATTAATTGGTTACTAATTATCATGTTTCGTTCCCTTTTAAAGGATAAAGATATGCTCAGGAGATATTGCTCTATGCGGAAGCAAATCTCCCTGCTTGTTTGGCTCAGCATTTAATTAGAAGTGAGGACAAAGTCCATCACTCTGAAATTCTGGAAACTGGAACAGAAATCTGAAGGAGTAAGCGGGGGGTGTCTCTGCACCCTAGCGTGCAGTGTGGTGGGAGAGCACTAAACTGGGAGTCTACTGGCCTCGGACCTCGACTCCGGTTCTGCTCTCAGCTCACTATGTGTATCTCTTCTGCTTAATGCTGTTCCACACTTCCCTTATCATCACATAAATTCCAAATCCAACTATGGTCAGAACTTTGACCATCATCCCAAGATTCTTTGTTTTGTCCGTTTCACTCCAGTCATGCTAATCTTGCAATGTCTTAAGCAAGTCAAGTTTATAACCTCTGTACTTGCCATTGTAGTCCCCATGGAATTCCTGGAATCTGTCCCCGTGCTCTTCATAGGGGACCTCTTCATTCATATCTCAGTTCAAAAGACACCCAGGAGGTTATCCATAACCACTCAACCTAGTGTCATCCCCTTTATTCTCTATACCACACTATTTTATTTAATCCAGATACAACACTATGGGATTATTTCATGCATTTGTTCACTGATATATAGCTTCTTTCTATGGACCATAAAAATGTCACCAGTCATTCTTTTCCTTGACCCCTTATTTGGTTCCCTTATATTCCTTCTAAAAGTGAAACCAAATAAGGGATCAAGGAAAAGAACAACAATTTTTTTTAAAAATCACAACACAACAAGAACAAAAAGACAAATCAGAGGCACTTTCTGGGGGGTGGAGGGAGAGGGATTGGGTGAGGGCAGGAAGAGCACAAGGGACTGAGGTGATGGTGCACGGGTGAAATGGTGGTGGGAATTCCATGGAGACTACAATTGATGCCATATATATATGCATAAAGAAAAAATAAATTATTAAAAAATATATCATCAGCCATTGCACTATAAGCACTGGAACCAATTTGTCTCCTTGAGGCATTATAGTTTCAACACCTAACACAGTGCCCCACACAGAGGCATTCGATGAACATTTGTTGATTGGAATGAATTGAAATGAGGGAGTAGACTAGGATATCCTTGAGGATATAGCGATCAGGTTTGTAGTCACAGTCACTGCTGTGAGCTGCCATGTAGGAGTCATGGGATTTTCAGTGGGCAGCAAGTGACATCACAGGGGATGAAGGCTACTATGTGAGACAGTGACAGGGCAGGACTGAGCGTGGTGGACATTTGTACTGATACCGAGGAGCCCTGGGAGTACAACTGCATATGGGGACAGTTCTTATTTACATATCGGGACATACAGCATACTATACATAAAGCTCTATTGTATAATAGTCACAAAGCAAAGGAGGAAAGACTCTAGAGTCAAACTACGGATTTGGTTCTGGATCTATCACCTACCAGATGCTGGTTTCCTCATCTAGAGCTGAGGGAAATTACATCTCATAAACTGGATGAGATGAAGTGAAATGAGAACACTTGTAAGTGCTATGAGCCAGAGTGGAAGGAACAATAACTTCTGAGTGAGGGGATTAGGACTTTTAGGGGAGGTGAAGTTTCAGTGGGCTTCAATGGATGAGTAGGAGTTCAATAGACAGAAAAATCTGCTGTGCGGGTGGGGATGCAGGTATCAGAGAAAGAGATGGTATTGGAAAGAAGCCACATTTTAGGTTGGGAACAGCATGGTGAAGCCTCTGTGTATCTGTCCTGTGATTTATAGTGCAACAGAGTCATAAAGGCTAGCTTCAAGCTCTGCCTGAGCCTAATGCAAAGCTAAGGAATTTGGACTTTATTCAATGCAGGAGGATATAATTTTTTTTCAAGATGGTATTTTTATGCCTAGAAAATAAACAATGTTTATCTTAAACTCAGCACAGAAAATGTGAGCATGCCAAGAAAATGAAAAGGAAAAACAATCACACGTAAAGCCACTGCACAAAATAATTGCTATTAACATTTGACTGTATGTCTTTGCAACGCTTTTTTAATGAAAGTGTATGCTAGTCTAGCTTTACAAAAATGTTTCTTAGACACAGAGATTATCACAATCAGGCTTGTAGTTCAGAAAGACCTTGGTGGGGGGCACGGGAAACAGGCCTGGTGGAGGCTGCATCCCCAGGTCAGAATGCTGTTAGCCTCGCTCTTGTTCAAGAGAGAGATGAAAAAGATCTAGGCCAGGGAAATGCAAAGGGGGCTGTGGAAGAAGGGACAGAAGTGTTACCAAGCAGCAATATTCTAAGAGAAAAAACTGCTATCTTTGTAAAGTCAAATCTGAAGTCAATGGTTTAATTAAAGTCAGCCCATGACGGCTACTACTCTCTTCTCCAGGCCTCTAGCCACCTCCTAACCAGATGCACAAGCTTGGTCTTCCATCCTTGCCATCTTCTGTGCTCTTCTTGAGGAGAGTGAGATTATAGACCTCCTCTTTTGGCACCAAATCCACCCTCCTCCCCAAACTCAATTGTACTGCTTTCAGAACCACATAAAGAATATTTGAAGATTACTGGTCTAAGCTGTGATAGTCATCGGGACTCCTTGTGTGTAGAAGTCACAAGTGTGTCTTCACAAGGACACTCATCGCAGCTTCCCGGATCCAGCAGGTGCAAAGCCACTGGTTTCTCTGGCCTTAGTCACGCGAAGACAGCTATTCTTCTGCTGCCTCCCACACCCCTCCTGCTCTCTGCCACGTTCCCACTGCCAAGCTTTGGCCAGAAAATGAAGGTTATCACAAAGGAGCCTGAGGCTGGTCTGAGAAATGAGATGTGCTGTGGGTGATGGAGGAAGATTGAGAGACCGGATAATTGAGGGTCTGAGCAGACAGCTAGGATGGCTCACAGCATGGACCACATTAAAATCCCATCACCCACCGCTTCCTGGCAGCCCCGACTGCCTCACTTCAAGTGCTATTTTATAAGCAGTGTTTTCAGAGAGTTAACAAATCTGGAGGGGCCCTAAAAGGAAAAGGGCCTCTGCTGAATAGCTTTTTCTTACCAGAGGAAATGAGAGATGGTTTTCCTTGTAACCCAATTTCCAAAGCCTGTTATTACAGAGCATCGGGAAGATTTGCCTCCTGCCAGGCTGAGCCAGCCAGCCAGCTGTAAAAGGGAGCTTAGAGATCAGCTGGACACTTGCTAGGGCAGGGCAGATGGTCACAGGGTGGCATTAGCATCACCTCCCATCAGTGACATGCAGAACACTCACTTTTTTTGCACTGATTTCCCTCCCTACGCTGGAATGGGAGGGAACATGTCTTGAGAGTCATCTCGTGGACTCACCACGCAGCGACCTTGGCGTCCAGCCCTCTGACTCTCTCTCCGCAGTCACCTGACCTGCAGCTTCCCTTCTGGAAAAGGAAGGGCAGATTCAAAACTTGCTCTGGGGCGAGACAGGTGATATGTGCAGAGTGCCTGGTTCGCTTAGGTTGGTGGGTTGAGCTCTTTTCCCTCCTCTCTGTCAAAGCTGCCCAGAACTTTACTCGGCTTCCAAAGATCAGCGAATGTGACTTAGTCCTTGTTTTAGATAACAATTTTAGAGTAGTCGTAAGTCCCCAATGAGTTCCTGACATGACTGACAATTAGGTGGCCAGCACCAGGCATCTTGCTGGGAGGATGGGCATGGCTTTTGTGCAAATGCCTCTCCAGGGGAGTGCTGCCAGGCTCCCCAAGTCATACTGCCTCTACTGAAGGCATTTTCCATACAGGGCAATACAAACCTGGGGAAACTCTCCTAGGCAGTATAAAGCATGGACTTCCACGAGACTGCACGAGAGCCGGGAGAGGAGATGCATGTTCAGTGTATCTTGAGTCTTGGGCCCACTGGATGGTGTCTCCAAAGGGATGGGGGTGGGAGGGTGTTCTAAATCTCAGGGCTTAGAACTGTCAGCCACCAGTTGGGTTGGGACTGACAGGAGAAAGGGAACCCTTTAGTGTGGCACTCCTGCCCATCCCCTGGCATGGCAGTGGTCATGGAGGAATTGGGACTCAGTCAGGGGAACAGCAAATCAATGCAATAGAGGTAGTGCATGTTGCCCAAAGGGCAAGGGAACCCTCTGGGGCCAATGGAGGTGCAGTTAAGAGGATAGTAGAGACAGCCCAAGCTGGTGGCATACAATATGTGACCTATTTCAGGCTTGGGCATAATCAATCCCAACGCTAAGAAGAGTGAGACTCTTAGTGAATCCTATCACTAGTAATAGTGAAACTCTTCCCATCTCAGAACCTTTGCAAGCCCCAAGACACCATGTCACAACTTAAAGCGAGGGTCAGCCTAGAAGACTTGCAAAGAAAGGTAAAGAACAAACAAACAACAAATTAACGACTTTATGGTTCTTAACCTCTTCACCCCAGTAAAGGGTATTTTTGGGGAGAAAGATCTTTCAGTTCCAGCTAGCATTTACTGAGCTCTTGTTACGTATCAGGCACGATACTGTGTACTTTATGTCTTTAACCCAGTTAATTTTCATAGCAACATGATAAAGAAGTATATATTTTTATTTCTATTTTGGCAATAGAGAAAGGCATACTTAGTGAAATAAACTAACTTAACCTCTGTCTCCAGTGTACTTGTGAGGCTTAATGGGTGTATGAGGCACTTCTTAGAGTAGAAGGATCTAATAAAGGATTCTTGCTGTTTCTCATGAAGCAGGTGGGTGTAAGTCTGAGTCCCCTTTGCTTTTTTCCTATAATTGAATTCTCTTTGCAAACATAATGCCAGCATGCAGAAGCATCAGAACTACTGGGTAGTAGATAAATTGGGTGGCAGTGCTGACGGCAGTGAGGAGTAGGACAGACATTACATAGGGTGGCCACGAAGAACCTATGTGCCCGAGGGAACTCTCACAAATTGGAAGCTGATGCTTTCAACTGCCTAGGAGAGCTTTCCTCTGCTTGTATTGTCCTGCTTGGAAATGGCTTTAGTAGAGGCAGTATTATTTGATTCCATGCAAGAATAGAGAGTCTCCATCCTAAATGAGCTGATAGCTTAAAGGGAAGGAGGACATTAGTATGATGACACTATTTAAGCATGTTTAAGCTTGACTATTTGTGTGTATGTCAGTACTAGCAGAAAGAACCATGAAAGCCTGGAGTGATCATGCAAAATGAATGATGTCAACCTTGTACATTAGATAGACTTAAGGGCAATGACTTTCGAAGAAGTAGGAAACGCATATGGAAAGACACGGAAGGGTCTGGGTTCCAGTTCAAAGACCATCCCCTAATGCATGGGACTCTTCCAGTGCTTATAACTGGAATCTTTCCACACAGATCCTGTCGTCTGTGTCTTTTTTGGAAGGAGTTGGTGGGGAACTGATGTGCGGTCTAAAGCAAGGAATGACCAACTTAATCCAACAGGGGAAGCACCACTAGAGGGTATAAATATTCCCCACCAGCAGGGGGGATTCCATGACTGCTGTTCCTAGGTTGAATGATAATTCAGATCTTGCTTTAATGAGAAGTGACCATCAATGGGACTTTTGAGATGGAAACATGTGTCTGGAATGTTCTAGAAACCACTGTCCATGATGAATGAAAGGGAAAGAACCTCCTAAAGGTCAAGTAGAGGCTGAGGGTTTTAAATAAAAATATATCCTGATACTCTCATATCTCACAAGGATCTCCATTATTATCTATCTCTAATATTATCTCCATTTTTCATGTTATCAGCAAGAAGCAGATTTGAAGATGAACTCCAAGTCTGTTTGGATGTCTATGCCTTAAATGCTTATCTTCTTTTTTCTCTCCAATACATTTCATACTACTGCCACATGTCTCTGTAGAATGGGGAAACAGAAAGCACCTTAGTTACTTAGTTCATAATTCCTGATTCCCCAATCTCACTTGAATCTCTCCCCACTAAATCCACTAATACTTTAGGTCTGCTGCTGATTAGATGAATATAGCTTAAAAGCATCCCTTCTCCAATTTGGATGGAATAAATGAAATAAATCCTGATGATATAAGAAAAAAATATTTATATTTTCAGCTTGCACTAAAAGCTCTCTTCACAGTGGAACTCTGTTAGGAATGTACCATGACACATTCTCAGGGGTGGGAGGTGAGACAGCACAGGAATGTATATGAAGGGAACAATTTTTTGAAAGGCAAGAAGATTTTCCTGTGACTCTATATTGGGAGTGTATTAGAATTCTCCAGAGAAATAGAACCAATAGACTATATAGATACAGAATGAATATAGGAGATCTATTTTGGGAATTGGCTCACATGATTATGCAGGCTGAAAAGTCCCACATCCTGCCATCTGTAAGCTGGAGAAGAAAATTGGTGGTATATTCCAATCCAAGTCTTAAGGCCTGAGAATCAAGGGAACCAGTGATGCAATTTTCAGTCTGAGGTCAAAGACCTGAGAACTGGGTGGGAAGAGGGCAACCACTGTCGTAAGTTCTGAAGTCTGAAGACTAAGAACTAGGAGTCTTGCTGTCTGAGGTCAGGAGAAAACGGATGTCCCAGTTTGAAAAAGAGAGAGATGGAGAATTTGCCCTTTCTTTGCCTTTTTGTCCAACTTGGGCCCTCGAGAGACTAAAAGATACAACCTATGTGGGTGAGGATAACAGTCTTTACTTAGTTTTCCAATTCAAATGCAATTTCTTTTGGAAAAGCTCTAACAGACATACACAAAAATAATGCATTTTTATGCATTATTTTATGCATGTCCACTCTGGCATTTTTAGCCCAGTCAAATACACACATAATATTAACCATCACAGAGAGAGTAAAAACAGAAATAATGAGAGACAATGAAGAGAGACTGAAAAGCAGAGGGTAGCAGGAGTGACAGTGCAAACTTTTAGCAAACTTACTAAACTCAAGAAATTCTTGGTTCCAAACCTATGAAAGGGCTGAGATTATGTTTAGTTTAACATGGGGGAAATATTAGACCTCAGAAGAACAGAGATTGGGAATTCCACAGGATCCAGCAGTTAGGAACTGACAGAGGTCATGGGAAGAAGTCGGGATTCTCACAGGCTTGATATGATTTTGGGGTTTAATCAGACTTCCCTAAATCTCCAAGAACTAGAAAGGCTCTAGCAAACACTTGAGTTCTACCAAACTGGACTTCTGGTTCTGTTCAGAGCAAAACAAGATTCAGCTCAGATAAAAACAGTGCATTCTGGGACTTAGAGTCCAGGCATGTCTTGGGAACAAGCATGAGTCCATTGATCACAGATCAAACTATCTCATGGAAAAGACACCTGTCTGGATATTTTAAAGATTTCTGCTCATTACTGTAATGAGACGCCTCAGCAATAGGAAAAGCTGGTTTCTCAGGCATTTCATCATGTGATAGATACATTTAGCAACTGACTAGTGGTCACAGCTAGGGTTTGTGGGTTAGAGGGTTCATCACGGTGTTACCATTGTTATTTATTTTTAAAAATGTGTTTATTTTTGCATACAAGAGCTGGGGTACAGGCCAGAGTTGCGGGAGGTGAGAGGATTCACCAGAGGCAGAGCAGGGAGCAGAACAGGCAGATGGACGGAAACACACTGCCAAGGGGAGCAGCAGACGAGGCAGGAGAGGTCTGCTGCGCCATGTGGGTCCCCTCCCTGGCTGGGGATGAACTTGCGCGGCAGTGCTATGGATGCTTCACAGTGCGGCGCATGCCCACTGCGCCACCAGGGAGGACCCTGTTACCATTTTTAGATGGTCAACCGGCCTTGGACTTGTACTAGAGAACTAGGGAGCTGGTATCTATCAAAGAGCAAGCTGCATAATAAGCTGACTAACTGAAGTTCCTGGAGGGGCAAAGGACATGAGGCAGGGATGCTCCAGCATTCAAGGGCACTAACGCTTGGTGCAGGCATGGCTGCTTCTCCATTCACCTTGGCCTTGGCTAGTGGAAAGATGAGAGTTACAGCGATGCTACAGCCCATTTCTTTCCTGCCCCTGTGACCTTGTAATACTTAGGGGCTAATGGAGGCATAATTATGTATTTAAAGTTTAAATACATTTAAATTCAGAAAATTATGCAGTGTCCTCATCTAGCTGTTTCAGTGAAATTTTCAACTTTTGTGAAGCACAATGGGATATATTCTGCTAACCCAAAGTTGTGTGACTGAAATATTTTCTCAACCAAATTTGGTAGGAAGTGAGACCTGTGAAGCTAGGATTTTGCTCACAGTGATCTTTGAGAAAAGCCTTTGCTGAATTGTAGCAAATATACTAGTATCTTCATGTAAGCTAGCCAACGACTAGCATTTCCCTTTTTGTCTCCCCTTTAGTGACCTATATGAAGAAAAGCTGTTATTCTCCTTAACATATACTTAGTTCCCATGTTAGCCTAAGCTATTCCCATTAGCATATCTTAGCAAATTCTGTTGAAAAATTGTACATGTCGAAGTCTATGAGGGTGCCCTTACATCAGTGGAATCACAGGTGAGGTTTGGAAGGTGGAGGGTCTTCCTGAAGGTAGCTTTTCCTACTGTTTTGTGTCAAAGTCCTTGTAGAGCACTCACATTTGCAGCATCAATCCTTCCTTCCCCTCCCCTCCCCTTCCCCCTCCCCTCCCCCTCCCCCTCCCTTCCC
>JAGFMF010011366.1:26228-51350 GCA_019455555.1 Galemys pyrenaicus
TCTCCCTCCCCCTCCCCTTTCTCCTCCTCCTCCTACTCCTCCCCCTCTTACTCCTCCTCCTCCTCCTCCTCCCTAGCAGTTACTGAGCATTTTCAGTGGGACAAGTACGATGCAGAGCACTTTTCAAGAACAAACTCACTATAAAGTGGTTATATGTTATATCTTGTATCAATCATATATATATCAATTATAGCAGACACACTCTACATATATATATATACACACACATTTTTTTTTTCTTTTGGTCTCCACTTTACAAGTGTACTCACATATCTAATTTCTTGGTAACCAAGTAGAAAGCCAAGTCTGATCTCAAGCAGTCTAACTCCAAAACCCTGCCCTTAATCTCATAAATAGTTTCCTAGTCACAAGACTCAGGGAATGAAACGGCACAAGAAACTATTTTCATTCATTCATTTATAATGTCAACCTCAATTAGACACCTCCCATGTATTAAAGACACTGCTAGAGTTAAGACTACAAAGATGGTCCCTGTCTTCAGAAAGCTCCTGGTCTGTGCCATCTCTGAAGCTCTCTAGGTGGAAGTAGATGCTATAAAAGAGAATGGTGGGGCTAGAACCAGGGTTTTAGCAGGATGTTAGAGGAATTCTGAAAAGGGGGCATTTCAGTATGTGTGGGAGTGAGAGTACTGAAGCCAAGGAAGGGGTTATTTGAATTGAGTCTTAATAGTTGAGAAACTTGAGATGAAAAATTAAATAGATCAAGAGTTAACATACTTTTTCCAGAACATACTTCTCCAGGGTTTGGCACTTCATTGAACAACATCACCAACAATCTCATTTTACAAGATAAAAAAATCTAGTTTTCCTTCATATATCCCATTCCATTATTTGCCATGCCATACAAATATTCTATTAAATATTTTTCCTAAAAAAAATCTTTAAAACACATCTACTTGGGGCCTCCCTGGTGGTGGGTTAAGTACTATACTATGAAGCATCCGCAGCCACTGCAGCACAAGTTCGATCCCTGGCCAGGGAACTGACCCACATGGCATGGCAGACCTCTCCTGCCTCGCCCACTGCTCCCCTCAGCAGTGTTTCCACCTGTTCTGCTTCCCGCTCTGTCTCTGGTGAATCCTCTCACCCCCCACACTTCTGGCCTATACCCCAGTTTTTGTATGCATAAATAAACAAATCTTTAAAACAAACACATCTATTTATATCTAGAAGAATAACTACCATTTGCTACCAATTAGAATAATTACCAATGCTAGATTTGTAATCTAGCATTTGCCTGGACATTAGCAGTGAACTTTTCATTAATATTAGTTTTCCAATCATTTACTAAACACACAAACTCATATATATGTAATTATGTATATAGATAGGTATATATAAAATTCATGGTTATATTTTTATATCTCCATATGTGCACATGCTTTACTTACCCTCCACCAAGCTTCCTATATCAATGCCCTGTCTTCTTTCTTCCCCATCCCATCCTTCCTCCTCCTGCTCAATATATATTTCCAAAAGTCTTAAGATTGCATTTGTTGTAGCAGTTTTTCCACGTTCACTCTTTTTTTAGTTTCCTTTCCTCTGCAAAAACTAATCTGTTTACTCATTAGGATTGCGGATATGTGTGTGTATGTGTATACATATATGTGTGTGTATTCTTGAATTGTTTTTATTAAAGATTTTTTTCTTGCCTATGCATTAGATTTTCCTCTTTCTATGCTTATCTAGTGTTTTTTTTTTATTGTATTCTGGACACCATAAAGATGTGTCAGATTCCAAATTCTGTTATCTTCCTCTGAAGAATGTTAAGTTTTGCCAGCAAACTGTTCTGTTTCTCTCAGATCATCTGAAAATTTTAGAGACTTGGTCTTATGCTTATTTATGTAAGGTGGTATTCAGTGGAAGGTAAAAATGTTTTCTAAGCTCTTCCAATTTTACGGCACTCAAGTTGCAAAACTTCCTGTGGATCTTATTGAAGTTTGTTTTTAGAACAGTAGTCCTAACTCTGGAACCAGCCTCAGAAAACTTATTCTTAAGGACCAGGTGGCAAATATTTTAAGTTTGTGGACCACGTGGTCTTTTTAGCAAATAACCAACCCTGCTATTGTAGTCTGACTATAAACAAATGACCATGGATGCATTTCAAAGTATTTTATTTGAAAACATACTTGACTGTCTTTATAAATTATGTACTATAATTTTAGATATATATTACAGAAGCCATAAGTTGCGATAGGACATAGTCCTCATTCCTAAAGACTTACTTCTTTTTGATGTCTGAACTGGATCCCCAGGTGGTAAAAAGGTCTTCACATTCTAGCTGGGCCATAATTCCAACAACTCCTAGAACTGCTCAACTTTCGGTATTTATCCACCACCAACCTTGTAACAGCTCCTGCTGTAAGCTCTATGTAGTCTTCCCCTGTGCCTGTTCAGCCTAATCTTCCTACCCCAGAGACTTTGGGGGATGCCATTCTTTCTAGCTTTCTTCTCTGTGATGGACTTCCCCACAAAGGCCAGTCACCTCAGCAGTGCCCAAATATGATCCTTACCTCTTTAGTGCCACGCTTTAATTGGGCTCTGCCTCTCTATATTACAGTTAGGAAATTGCTCCTAAATGTGGGACTGAAGAAAATAAAACCTCACCTCATGATTGTTTTCTGTCCTGTGATGGACACTACCAATGCCCAAAAGCTGTTCACTTATATTCAATCCAGTTATATAATTTTTTCTGGGTTAGCCCAGTGCCAATTTTTCTATCATGGTGAAAAGCAGAAATTTCCACATGTAAATCTATCCCCTTCAATCAATTCTCTACTCAAAAGCTCTTTTCCATCTAATAATCTAATCATGTCCAATGCCTCCCTAAATTGGTTCAATGATTCCCTATTACTCCTAAGATAACATCTAAAGAACAGGATCTGGTTTTGCCATCAGTGAATTCTCAACACACAGCATGGCACTTTAGGTATATAATAAATATTTCTGAGTAAATGAATGAATGATTAAGAAATGACATTTTTTTTTGATAGGGAACAACATGAACAGAGACAGGCAAGCGTAAGACAGCAGTCAAGTTCTAACTCTGGATGCTAACTGCAAATGACTGAAGGACTTCATGTGTAGAAAATATGACAATTGAAGATCGTGATATGAAATTGCCACTTTTCAGTTATCAAATACTTTGAACCATTTCCTCAGCATGAATTTCTTGAGATGGGCAGGGCTTTTTAGGAAACACAAGGAAAACTTTTCTTGGATCTGAGGTAGCTAGGCTCATAGACAAAGAGATGGACAGGTGTGCAGGCAAAAGGAATCATCAGTTTGCTAAAAAATAACACTTCAATCAGTTTTTCACAGAAATCCTAAGAGAAAACAGATCGATAGCAAGTATACCATTCATGTAATGTTGACATGCTCCCTACATCAGAGAAAGTGAAGTCATCTTGGAGACCAAGTTCTTTTTCAGACAGTAAAGAAACTGACTAAGGTATTTTGCCTTCTGACTTACTTCGCTGAGCATAATCCCTTCCAGTTCCATCCATGTTCCTATGAATGTGTCTAGTTTATCTTTTTTGATTGCTGAATAGTGTTCCATCGTGTATGTGTGCCACAGCTTCCCGATCCACTCATCTGTTTTTGGGCATTTAGGTTGTTTCCAGGTCTTCCCTATTGTAAAGAGTGCTGCTATAAAAATAGGGGTGCAGGTATTCTTTGGAATCGGTGTTTTTGTGTCTTTTGGGTATCTTCCTAGGAGTGGATTGCTGGATCCTATGGAAGTTCCATTCTTAGTAGATTGAGGAACCGCCATACTGCTTTCCATAATGGTTGGACCAGCTTGCATTCCCACCAGCAGTGTAAGAGAGTTCCTTTTTCTCCACATCCTCGCCAACATTTGTTGTTGCTACTTTTTTTGATATGTGCCATTCTCACTGGTGAGAGGTGGTATCTCATAGTGTTTTTGATTTGCATTCCTCTGATGACAAGAGAAGTTGAGCATTTTTTCATATGCCAGTTGGCCATTTGCATTTCCTCTTTGGAGAATTGCCTTTTTAGCTCTTTTGCCCATTTTTTGACTGGATTGTTCACTTTGTCTTTGTTTCGTCTGGTTAGTTCTCTGTGGATCTGTGTGATAAGTCCCTGGTTCCTCCCCTAGGAGGAATATAAGGGAACCAAATAAGGATCAAGGAAAGGAATAATAATAATAATAATAATAATAACAATAAAGACATAAAAACCAAAAATGAAAAGACAAGGTCAAATTGGGGACACTTGGTGGGGTGAGGGAAGGGGGAGGGTTGAGGGCAGATGGGAGCATGGGGGACTGAGGTGATGGTGCACTGGTGATATGGTGATGGGGAATACATGGGGATTACAATTGACGTCAAATATATATAAATAAAAAATAATAATAAAAAAGAAACTGACTAAGGGAGCTGCCACTTTGGAACCAAGTGACGTCCCAGAGAACTCGTAAGTTAATTAAATATATTTGGCTTCAAAGTTTAGATACAGAATACTAGTATTGCTGATAGCCAAGGAAGGGGAAAACAGGGTTTGGGTAGAAATGTATCAGAGACCTTTTGGAAGGAAGAGTTCAGACAAGTTCAGAGGACAGACAGGCAGAAGAACTCAAAGGGGAAGAGCTCAAAGGAATCAGAAGTTCTCCAAGATGTTGTTATAACTGTGCACTAGCAAATAGTGCTAGTCCCAAAGTGAAAAAGGCAATGAAAATGCCAAAGAAATAAGAGAACTTGTTGAAACAAGAGAACTGCTTGGGAACTCCCTAAGGAGACAGGAAGAAGGTGCCAGAAATTTACATTCACTAAGTACCTATGGGGGCACCCTCAGGTGACTTACTGCTTGGGCTTTACATGAGTCAGTCCATGTTATCTCCAAAATACTCCTTTAAAATAGATCCTACTAAATCTATTTTAGGAAGTGAAAACACTGAGGTTTCCATAAGTTAAAATCTGTGTCTGAAGTCACAGAGCTTATATTTGGCAAAATTGTGATTTGGATCTAGATTTGTTTAATTCCAAAACCTATGGTCCTCACCAAACACCAGACTGTCTTCCTGATATGCTGCTTTTGTATGTGTCAGGTGGCACTTCCATGAGTAGGCTGATGGTTAGGTGGTCAGGTGTTTCTGTTTCTCTGGTGATAGGGTATTGTATGCAGTGTTAAGGATGAAAGAGAGCTTCTTAATGATTGTATGGATGCCACTGTAAAACAGGAATGTTCATCCTAGTCATTTACTGTAAGATTCTTTTCTTTTCCTCTACCCTTGAGTAGCAACACTAGAATGTACATATGTATGTGTATGTATATGTATGCATGGCATGACATAGCCAATGATCAAATTATAGCTGCACCCCTGAGCTTTAAACAAACAAGAACACATCCATGCATGTGTGTGTGTGCTTGGCTTGTCAAACTTGGGTTTTAAAAAGCAATTAAAGAGAGACTTTTGTCTAACATAGAATTAATCGTATTTGAAGATGCTCACAGGGCCTCCCTGGTGGCGCAGTGGGTTAAGCAATGCACTAAGAAGCAAACCGCAGCCACTGCAGCATGAGTTCGATCCCTGCCGCCGGCCAGGGAGGGACCCACATGGCGCAGCAGACCTCTCCTGCCTTGCCCACTGCTCCCCTCAGCAGTATGTTTCAGTCAGTCTGCCTGTTCTGCTCCCCACTCTGTCTTTGGTGAATCCTCTCACCTCCCGCACCTGTGGCCTGTCCCCCAGTCCTTGTATGCATAAATAAATCTTTAAAAAAAAAAAAAGATGCTCACTAAGCTTGATTTCTCACTGTGCAAGGCAACATTAATGAAACTCACTCCCGCTTAGAGCAAAGCAAGTCCACTTTGCATTTGTTGAGAGTTCTCATCAAGGAAAACAGTTTGATTTAATGATCAGCTGGGGAGAGAAACAAAACATTGAAACTCGTGGGCTGTCTTACACGGTCCACACCAGTTGGAGTGCCTTCACTTGTAGTACATTGTCTGATATTCTGTATGTGCTGGCATTTTGTTTTTCTTTTATGAAGACATGAGGCCATGAGATGGAACATATGCTGATGAGTGTGTGTGTGCTAAGAGGAGAGCAGGTAGCAGCCTGGACAAAGCGTGTGCAAATGTGACAGCAAGCAGACAGCCCAGCAGGGATTGTTGGTTTCCTAGCAATCAATGACCAATTTCCCCCTGGGACTGTTCCCAGAAGTGCAGATTGTTTTAAAAATAGATGCAGGTCTGGGTTCAGTTATTGTTGTTCTGCCCAGGGCTGTGTGCTTGAGCAGACTTCCTGTAAGATCTTAAAATCTTAGATTTGAATTTGGATAGTCACACTCCTGTGACTCCATTAAGAGTTTGTTCTTTGTCAGACTCCTCCAGCTTTATCTGATGACCCAGGGTAATTAGAGGATTTTCCCTCCAGGGAATCAAAGGAAGGCAGTTGTGATTCTCCAGGGAGTCAGCACCTTTCTCCAGGACTTGGCTCCAAGGCATCTCCTTTTGGGAGATCTTCTCTAACTGCAGGGACCAAATGCACTTTCTGTCTTTCTCTGTCTTCCATTTGACCTGCTCTTCAGCACTCACCCCGTGGACTGATGTTTTTGCATGTGCTGTCTTCCTCGGTAGCCTGAGAGTTTCTTGATGACATCTCATTTATCTGTTCAGTTTCTACTGTCCGGCACAGAACGGGTATATCACAGATGCTTAGGAGGCTTGTTAAGTGACTTAACAAGTAGACCGAGTACCAAGGGTTTCCCATATCCCCTCAAGTTGCCCTCTCCATCCCTAATCATAAGACCTGTCTTCCCCAACCTATACACTTGCCGACTGATGCGCCAGTGACTGCCGTGCAGGACTGTGACTTCATTACTGCATTAGCAGAAGGACCAAGATGCTACTGGCCTGGGCTACGGCACCCATTCTTGTGAGTCAGAGTAGGTCCTTCCTAAGTGAAGATGTTGCTCCTGACACCAGCTACCTGGGAAGAGGGATTTCTCAGACTGGAGCATGGCGGGGGGGGGGGGGGGGCTACCTGCAGGGATGGGGCTCTCTAAGCAAGGCCTCCAGGTTGCTGAAATACCCTGAGGCAGCGCCTGGGTGAGACAGTACCATCTGTATGGATCCAGAAGCTGGTAGGTGAGGTATTTGGCAGGAGTAGGGATGGGTGGGCACCTCCGGTGGCATGTGTGTCCCCGGCTAACAGCAGAGGACAAACCGAGTCTGAGTGTCACCCTCTTTGTTCATTCTCTGTTCCCCCTATGGCTTTCATCCACCCTGTATATTCTGGTCCCCCAGCTGTTTCCCAGGGGAGTTGTGGGTAGACCATGGCCAGCTTGGCACAGCAGCCTGTAAGAAGAGTTGTCAAGGGGAGAGGGCTTGGGGACCAGTAATTAGAGTCAAATGGAACCACGATTACACACCAAAGGCATCGCATGGCCTGGAAGCTTCCCTCCAAGGCTTAAACTCTCTGGGGTTTTGTTCCTTAAAATGAGCTCTCTCTGCTTCTCAGAACTCAGGCCTCTGAGAAGCTGAGTGATGGTGGTACTGCAGCTAGGACGGGGCAAGAAGGGAGGACTTTTGCTCGGTATGTGTCCGGTATCAGGCATTTCACACGCCAGTCTATCTAATCCACCCAGCAGCGCTGCGATAATAGATACTATTTTTCTTATCTCCTTGCAGATGAAACTGAGGTCTAGAAAAAAGTGACCATTCCCAGGACATTGTGCAGCTACACTGGGAATTAAATGGAAACTTCCCAGATCCCCAGTCCAGGCTCCTTCTGCTTGCTGCGTTTGAAGTAGCTATGAACATGCAATAATATGCCTCTGTCCAGCCCCGTCTCCTGCCTACAGCCACCCCAGCGCTTTTCACAAATGCTGAAGCATTGTTTTGACCTTCCCCAGCTCTGTCTTTGTGGGCTGCGTGACTCTAGGTCTGCCCCTGAGTGATTCACCCAGACCCTCTGGAGAGCCACTGGCTGAGTGAGACTAAGCCCTTCCCGAGTCCGATCCCATCCTGTAGCCACTCGCTGCTTCCATCTAAAAACCTGCGTGGGCCGAGCTGGAAAGGACCTCAGAGACGTCTGCTGGAACCCTGTCACTTTAAATGTGGTCAGACAAGACCATGAGCAGAAACTCGCCAGGAGCCACTGTAAATGAGATCAGTGGGGCACTGGAATCAGGAGCCCCAATTCCTAGCCACCTACCTTAGCTCTGGGACACTTTGGTCAGTAGGAGTCCAGGACCTGCCTCCACTGTCAGCCCTGGAGCCCAGGTCCTCCTTTTGTGCTCCAGATGGGTAGCTCTGAGCCTGTATGCTAATCTCTTAACAGAGACTAGACAGCTCAGCTCCAAACCATAGATATTAGCTCTGACACTAGAACCACCAACTCCCTGCAGGGGGTGATGCCTTGTTTGGGGGGGGCGGTGCTGCTCCAGCTGCCCAACAGGCCCGAGGCAGGGTTGTGCTCATCCAATGAAGACACCCTGCAGTCACCCATGCTAAGCTGATCTGGATGAAGGCATGCCGCTCCAAGACACGGAGATACACTGCCTCGTCTCTGCTTGCCTTTTCTCTCATTTCGAAGCCTGCATCCCTGTCGCCAAGTTAGCAACCCAATTCACTGAGAAGTTTGAAGAAAGCCTCAAAATTGAAAAACCCAGGATCTCCATTAGGGAGGATTGTTCTGCCTCATTAATCTCCTGGTCAGTTGGCAATGGATCAGGTTGAAGTTGGCTTCTCCACCATCTCCAAGACTATTCTAGGATGCTGATTTAAGGGAATGGAGTGCTCAATCCTAGAGATAAAGATCTCTGCCTGCAGCACCAGCTCTATGCCTGGGGTTGGTGGAAAATCACAAAAACCACAAAGTCAGGGCTTAGGACTCCTGAGTTATCTCCCTTATTTGGTGTGTTTCTGCCAACTGGAATAAGCAAGGGTTGAGAAAGACATTTATGCCCCCAGGAACAGTGTGAGGGAGGCTCCTGCCATTCACACCTCCAGCAGCCAGCAAACACCTCTGGTTTCTTTTGTCCCTGGCCTGCCCTTTCTCCCTCCCCCTGCCCTTCTCTCTCTTTCATTCATAATAATCAGCTTCTCCAGCTGACCTCAGGCTGGGAACTTCTTCTGCCTCTATCATATTCCTGAGCTTTGAGATGATGATAGGAGTCAGATTCTCGAATTCCCTTCTTAAAAATTAATTGATATATTTTTACATGATTGTTCATTTTTGTACAATGTTTGCTTTCTCCTTTCAGATGGAGTCCCCTTAAAATTCCCACCACCAAGTCCCCCTTATGCTCTTCCCTCCCCTGTTCTGATGCCTCTCCCTCCTCCTCCCCTGCAGAATATTTATGATTTATAGTTACCTGTTAATTTTGTTTTTTTATTTATTATTGTTATTATTATATTTTTTTCCTGATCCCTTATTTGGTTCCCCTCTATTCCTCCCATAAGTGAAACCATCTGATATTTTTCTTTTTTCTTCTGACTTATTTCACTAAGCATACTCCCTTCCAGTTCCATCCATGTTGCTGTGAATGGTATGAGTTTATCTTTTTGATTGCTGAATAGTATCCCATTTTGTATATGTACCATATTTTCTCAATTCATTCATCTGTTTGGGGGCATTTGGATTTTTCTATATTTTCTATATTTTAAATATTGCTTCAATAAACACAGGGGTATAGGTATCCTTTGGAATTAATGTTTCTGTATCCTTCGGGTAGATCCCTAGGAGTGGGATTGTTGGGTCATGTGATAGTTCCATTTTTTGTAGTTTGACAAACCTCCACACAGTTTTCCATAGTGGTTAGACCATCTTGCATTCCCACCAACAGTGTATAATTCCTTTTTCTCCACATCCTCGTCAATGAATTCCCTTTTTGCAGGTGGGAAAATTGTGATTCAATGAGGACAGTATAGTAGGTGGCAAAACTAGGACTTGAAAACAGAGCTTCTGCCTGCACATCTATGTTCCTCTTTGTTCAGGATGCCACCCCTGTGCTTCCTTTGCCATCTAGTTCTTTGTGTCTTTGTCTCTGTTGTTACCTGGAATAGTCTTTAGAGGTTGAATAGACACTCTTAAGCTGCTCCCCAGTATGCATGCCTGTCTGCATCTTCCTTCCAAAGAGAACACAGAACGGGTTTGGATGTCAAGCCAGATGCATCAGAAGGAGAAGACTCCCTCACTCCTTGACTGAACTAAGGGCAATGTATTCCCCTAGGCAATGAGAAGGGTCCCATGACCCAGCTCTGGCCAGTTAGTGGAAAGGCAGAGCTTTTGCGAAATTTTTGAAAATAATTTCTCTCTTCTCAGACTGACAGTGTCCTATCTGTGGATGACACGTAGGACTTCTGTGAACATCCTGCCATCAGCCTGAAGAGGAAACCAATGCTGAGAGCTGCTGAGTAGAGAGAGGCTAGCACCTGGGCCCTTGCTGGCAGCTGGCAGGTGAGCCTGGTGGTCACAGACCTGGGTCCAGCTTAACGCTGGACTTTATTCCATGAACTCTGGAATTCCCCTACTGTTTATACCAGTGCCTGGGGCCTTCTCTCCCTGTAGCCAGGAGTGTCCTGACCGGCTGGGTCATCCTGTCCTTCCCCCACATAGTGGTGCGTGCACTGAGCCTTCCTTACCCACCACTCAGCTCCCTTAGGTCTTTCTTTGCCACTGTGCCAGGATCCTTAAGGATCACACAAGAACAGGCCCTTGAATTGGAGACCACCCAGGGCTCTGCCTTGCTCACGACAATTACTTGGAAGAGCTGAGACAATGACTATTTTGCCTTTCATTTTAGGGTTACTTATGTTTTCTGGCCATAATATATACAGACAGACTTGGGGGTGTTGGACCCCACTTCTACCAAAGGAGCTGCCCTGCTCACAATCCCTGCGGAGGTGGTGACAGACACAGCAGCCCTGTTCATGTCACGTGACTTCTTTCTGCTCAGGCCACTGCTGATTGAATCAGGCAGGAGCATCCAAGTCAAAAGAGAAGCATCCTGAGCTGCCAGCTGGCCTCTAAAGCATGACCTCTCTTAAAGGAGAAAACATGAGTCAATCAGACTCTTTTCATCTGAGGAACTGGAACAAAAGACACAGAACAAAGTTATCTGCTGGTGGAGAGACAGACATAGAGACCTGGAGGGGCGTGTACAGTCCGTCATGTTACATGTTACAGTACAGCCGGGAAGTGATAAGCTTTACAAGCTCTCTTGAGTCACCTTGAACCCCAAAGCTCTTTCAGTTGTAGGCTCAGCACCCCTATTTCCAAGATCCCCTTTACCGCCCCTTGCCATGACCTCCTGTTATTTGGCGTGTCTTCTTGCAGCCAGAAAACCCCTACCCAGCATGATGCACAGTCCCTCTGTGATCTGCCATGTGTCCCCACCTCTTTCTCACAGGCCCTCAGTTCCTCCTGAATGAGTGGCCTACATTCGCACAGGTGTGCCATGTTCTTCCTCATCTTTCTGCCTTTGCTTAGCATGTCCTTGTTCTTGTCACCTGCTGAGATCATAGTCATCGTCCAGTGTCCAACCTCAGTAGCCCCATGATTCTTTCAAGAAGATACATTTATTTTTTCCCTTCCATTTCTCTAGCATTCACTATTCATAAAGTGCCTACTATGTACACTGTGTACACTATGAAAAAAAGTTGGCCAGAGAGAGAGTGGCAGGGCTGAGGAGACAGGTATTTCAGCAAAGACATCAGGAAAGGTACAGCTGAGCAGATCTGGATGTGGTGAGAGTCTGCAGAGGAGCAGTCTGGAAGAACGAATGGCACAGACAGAGCTCTAGAGTGGGGAACAGGTTTGGTGGGGGAGAAAGCAAAGGCTGGAAAGCAGTGCAAGAAGCCAGAGTAATGGTTACAGAATAGGCAGGGGTGAAATGAGAAAGAGCCTGGTGGTCTCAGGAGACCACTGCGAAAACTTTGTATTTTGAGCATGAAGGGAAACTGGGAGGGGGGAAATATTGAGAGGAGGGAGTGCTGCATTTTGAAGTGATTGATCTGGCTCTTGGGTTATGGGAAGGTAAGCATGGAAGCAGCATTCCAGGTAGGGATGACAGTAGAGGGATGAGGAGTGGAAGAAGTGGGATCTACTTTGGAGGAAGAATCAACAGGTCTTATTGGTGGGTTGGATAAGGAAGGGGAGGGTGAGAGAAAGAATGTAACTAAGTTCATATTGGAGTCTGAACAATTGGGTGAATGGAGACACCATTTATTGAGATGGAAACAAGTAGAGGGTTGAGTTTGAAGGTGGAATTCAAGAGTTGGGTTTGAACCTCGCACTTACCCACCATATTGCAAGACTTTGTTACAAATCTCAGACTTCTCTTAAAGAGAGGGCCTGTGCGACTTTTTTTCACCTGTCTCACCATTTTACTTAGCTTAAGTCCTCACACAAATAGTAGATACTTGGTCTACTGTTGATGAATGCTTGATTATAATTGCAAGGGGAACGTGGATGGCCTTACTTTCATTAACTCACTTGACCACCACCAAGCCGTATCATTTCATTTTTGCCGACTCTTCAGATGTCAGTGACCATTGCCCTTTAGTTCCAAGTCTGTCTGACCTCCTCCCTTACATATCTTCTCCATCAGTCCTTTCATAGTCAAGCAAAACCTAAATGGGCACCAGGGGAGCCCTCAAGATAAAGACTCACTTTGGTAGGTTATTAGCCTGCCTTGGTTCAGGGACACATTATGGCTGGTTCTCACTGGGTTGTGCCAAATTGACCAATTAATCATCACCCAGATACTGAACGCCTTCTGTAATAAGCCACTGCATTTGCCTAACACTTTGTTGCTTATGAAGCATTTTCATATATTCTCTCATTGGACTTGTGCAACCAACCTCTGAATTGATAGGGCAGGTCTGCAGATATTAAATTCCCTATCTCACTTCAACTTCCATCACTTATAACCATGGGTCTTAGCTAAGATTCTTCTCTCTGCCTGAAGTGATCTTGTTGGTCTAGGAAACTTGCACTTAATCTTCTAGAATCTTCTTATATATGAAATGACACCTTCTCTGACACTCAGGCAGTATTAATTACGCCCTCTGCACCCAGCCCCATGTTATCTGGGCCCCCTCTGCCAGTTGTACCTGTGCCTGTCTTTTTAGTTATTGTATTGTAATGCATAGCTAGAGCTGTACACAAAATGTATAGTGCATGTATGAAACATTTAGGCTGCCATATTCTCAGTATTCCCCTAAAGACACTTTAAGCGTTTTTAAATGTGAAATAGAACACTCATATAGAAATGTGCATAAATCATGAATGTCAGTATAATAAATTATTCTAAAATGCGAAAAACATCTTTGTCTCCACAACAGACAATACTCTCCTTGAGGGGAGGAAATGTATCTTATTCATCTCAAGGCCCCGACACCTGATATATTCTCTTACACATTGTTAGCAATCAATA
This sequence comes from Galemys pyrenaicus, assembly GCA_019455555.1. Taxonomy (NCBI): domain Eukaryota; kingdom Metazoa; phylum Chordata; class Mammalia; order Eulipotyphla; family Talpidae; genus Galemys; species Galemys pyrenaicus. The sequence goes on from JAGFMF010011366.1 coordinate 39,652, forward strand.
AATGAATGACCATATGGAGATTTTAAAAACTCGAGGTCTTATTGTGGGGGACTGTGAATATTTTGTTAAGGAATATGGACCTTAGCCTGTAGGCATAAAAAAGTCAACGGAGCCTTGATTTATATAGCATAAGGCAGATGACAGGCTCATTTCACAGAATTTATTTTCCTGAAAGCTGATGAGATCTGATTTATGTCTTCCACTGAAGGTCAGGTTATGGACTATTCAACTCACTCTGTCTTTTCCCCTAACAAGGGCTTTCGTGAAGACGGGAAGGTGGGGATGATGCCAGTTATGCATAGCGTGTTTGTCCCATCCAGGGAACTTCAAGAAATTTCATTTCAACCCATTGAGCATCTACTATGTGCCTGGCACTGTGCTCAGTGCTGTGACAATAAGACAAGGTTGTTGGACTCCGCACTGCCAAAACTCTGGAGGTGAGGTCTGTAGGACATGTAGAAATGTGTGATTTCTGGGTCCCCAGTCTTGCAGTCCTCATCCCCTGCTGTCTGCGATCTGCTCCAAGAGAAGCTGGAACCTGCTGTGATCAATGTGCTCCTGTCATCCTCATGACACACTGTCCTGAACCACTTTGCCATCACTCAGGTGAACCTGCAGACTGGGGTTGATGGGATAGACCCCAGAGAGTGGGGTAGAGGAGGGCTGCAACTGTGATGGATGTGAGTGTCAACACCGCTCACCAGGAGATTTAATTGTCTTCTTTAGGCTCTTCCTTCTGCCACATTCATTCATTCATCCATCTATCCATGCATCTATTCATTTAATTATTCACATATTTATCTTTAAAGTTCATATCTGTTTCTCTTCATTGCTACATATTCATTCATCCATCTATCGATGCATCTCTCCATATATTCATTCATTCATTCATTCATTCATATTTTTGTTTAAAAGCACACATCTGCCTATCTCTGTGGGTACAAGCCCATCCATCCATCTACATCTTCATCTTTAAAGGACATATAATTTCTTTACTCAAAATTCCTGAGCAGTTTTCATATGCCACAACCTAGAACATGAGTCACTGCCCTTACACTCTTAGCCACATTCACTTAACCCTTATTTCTTAATCACATCCATATGAGTCTTCTCTTGGTCAAATGAGATTGCTCATCTTTTTTTGAAATGCTAGATTTTTGCTCCTTTCCTTTTCTCCCATCATTTCTCCTCTGCTAAGTGTCCTCCCAGTCCTATCCACTCCTGTCCACTTCTCGTTTGCTGCAGTCCAACACTTTGTTCACCTAAATCTTCACCCCTTCATGAGACTGTCCATTTTACTCTGATACTACCCAGGTGACCCAATCCTTCTTTGATCTCCTAAAGCTTTAGCATCTGACCCACCCTTTGGGTGCTTGGCTTATGTGCCTTTGCATTGCTTTTTTTTTTTTTTTTTTTTTTATTGATATGGTCTTTTTCCAAGAGGCATGTCCTTGTTTGGTACCACCTTTGACTCTAACCCGCTTAGCCCTGAGCCCCTCAGGACTCAGCAGGAGGGGTCAGGAAATGAGTCTCAAGCTTTGTGCCACTGTTCCAGGTCTGAGTCCTGGGCATCTGTGAGGCCCTGGCCTGAAGCCTGATTTCTCAGATCACTGGTGGATACAAGGATAGTTCGGGGTGGAACTCACCCAAAAACCTTCTTGACCTTGACACCTGTGCCACTCTCCTGTACTCTTAAGAGCACTTCCTGTGAACTGACTGGTCCCAAACAACTATGCTGCTGCTCTGTCTGTGTCTTTGAGGGCCATCTTCTGTGCTAGTTACCTTCTGTCACATAACCATTTCAAAATTACTGCTTCTCACAATCCCATTGGTTGACTGGGTGGTCCTTTCTTGGGTCTCCATTTAGACATTGGGGCATTCTGGATGGCTTGACCCATGTGTCTGGGCTTCTGATAGGGGTGACTGTAATAACATGTCACCCCTCACATGGTCTCTCATCCTTGCAAAGATGAAACTGGGCTTCTTCAGAATGTGTCCGTCTCAAGGTACAGGAGCATATAAACAGAAGCTGCATGGCCTCTGAGACCTTAGGAACTCACCCAGTATTTCTTTCACCGCATTATTTTCATGAAAGCAAGTCACAAAGCCAACTCCAATTCAAGGGGGTAAGAAAGGGATTTCACCTGAAAATGGAAGAAACTCTAACCTACTGGGGCCAGTCTTAAATCTATCCACTGGGTTTCCCCTTGAGTAGCATGTTGGTCCAGACTGAGTGTGTCCCTTTGGCAATGGTATAGAACATCTACAAAGCTACTCCCTCAGGGACCATTCCATTAGTTGGGGCGTCTAGAGCAACTTCTCATTATGATGTTCCCAACTGTGATAACAGCCTAGGAGGGCAGGGACTGTGCCTGAGACCGCATCTCCCTCAACGGTACCATCCTATTTCATATTTTTTTCATAGCAGCTATCACATTTAAACTTAACTTCTTGTCATTTTCTTTACTTGTGAGTCTTTCATCTAGGGACTTTTATTTTCTCACTGACAAGTTACCAGCATCCAGAGACATAGTTTACACACAGTAGGTGATCAGTAAATATTTTTGAGTGAATGATAGTTCTTGAAAGACTGTGATCAGGGGTGAAGGCATTCACAGCCTTTCCCCCAGCTCTTGTCCATAGATGCCCATAAACATCTGTTGTTTGAGGATAATTCAGTCATTTCTCATACATAGTGTGAAATGCTGTAAAGGCTGCACAAATCCTCTTTATGCCCATTTCACAAATGCTTCTAAGAGTCTTCTATGTGTCCTGAGAGGGTTCTGGTTCTTGGAAGTGTATAATTTCTTTGGCAAGACAAAACTTGAACAGCTGGAAAGACAAGAGGATGTTGTCTGTTCCATTCAGATTCCTTCAAATAAATTCATCTTAGCCACTCAAGCATGTGCTGGGTGGACATGACAAATGAAAACAAAACCCCATCGAAGAGTTTATCAGCAATCCCTCAAGGATTCTCAGGATTTTTCTCAGTTGGGCTATTTATTGAGGCAAAATTTTGGGTTATGGAGATATTAGATAGGAAAGATTTTTGGTCTTTTCTCTGGCAGGGATGTTCCTTCCCTGAAGCTAGAAAAGAGCTCAGTCAACTTGGCCAATAGAGCAGTGTGTTCAGTGTACATCAGCTAAGAGGTGAGTGCACTTGCTATCCATATATATTAGAAGGATTTGGGGGAAAACCATTTGTCATTTGTTGAGTGTGGTTTCCTCACAAGAGCTTATATGAGGCCACTTATTCCTATTGACTGACACCAGAAGGTGTCAGAGAGAGCCTACATGATGAGCCTGACAGATGCAAAGAAACGTTCACTTGAGGATAGAAGTCTTTGTGGGCCATGCTGCAAGGGCCCCAGAAAGTCAGCAGTGGTGTTCACAGCTACCACCTGAACAGCAGCACATGCTTCCATGCCAGGCAGCGTCACGGCAGAGCTCGACTTGCCTTCAGAATCTTAAACACATCCCTCACTCCCAAAGGCTACCCCAAGCATGCAAATAATGGGGGGGGGGGGTCCAGAGAACTCACTGCCTTGACCACATCCCAACACCTGACCATGAATAGAAAGAGGAGTTCTAAAAATGGTAGTGGAGAACTTCTGACTTCAGATCCAAGTGATGATAGGGACAGTTTCACAGACCAAACCTTATTACACCAGGCCCAGATGCTCACCCAAATCAAGGCTGAGCTGGTGTGAGGGAAATGTACCACTGAGCATTCCCAAGTGGAACGCAAGAGAGTGGAGTGGTTGGAGCTGTCCATTGTACCTGCTCCACACCTTCCATGAACTGGCCTCACTTGAAGCATATAGCTGCCATCTCTGGGGACACTCCCACTTGCTGCCTTCAGGCACGATGGGCCCTCTCCAACAGTGGCCACTGTTCCCAGGCATTGTCGCAAGCATCTGCCTATTAGATCTGAAAGATCACTTTGGGATCCTACATCGTTCAAAGACAAATTTTCTTTTATAGCCTGAAATGAAGGGTTCCCCCAAACACACAGATCAGTCTTTATTTTTTTTTTCTGTTTTATATTTGTTATATTTATGAAGATATACATGTATATATATAAACATTCTATAATAAAAATATAAACATAAATATTTATATACATATAAAACATGGTGTCTTTAGAGGGACCATAAGACTCATAATGAAGGTGAGATACAGGCTTAATCGTGTAGGGAATTAAGAGTAAGTCCGGACAGATGGAAGATTCTTTGTACCCCATTATCCCTGACCCTTCTCTCAAATACCCCTCTCCAACCTGGGTTATATGGTGCCACATCACTATTTAGAAGACCCCGTATTTAATGATATATTTGTTAAACTATACAAAAATATAGAGAATAATAGAACAAATACCAGTCCCCCACTTTAGAAAATAAATCATTATAAATACAACAGAAGCCTTCTTGACTCTCCTCTGTATTATTTCTGCTCCTTCAATAATAGCCATCATGAAATGCAATGAAGATCCCATTATTAGGTGTGCTTCTAATACAAGTGTGATAGTAAACATCATTTTTGTCATGGGTTGGACTTGCCAATGTAAAATCTTTGTATTTATATAAACATAAATACTATCTTCAGGATTCACTGTAACTTTTTCTGTCCTCATGTTTTGCTATTTTACCATGTCAGTACAAGCTGTGTATTCATTTCACCTACTTCCCTTTTGACAAGACAGTTTGTTTCTAATCTTTCACTACTAGAACCTTGTCATGAACTTTCTGGATCATATTTCTTTCTGTACCTGGAGGATGATTTTTCCAGGGTAGAATTGCTCAGTTTGGTTATGTGTATCTTTGATTTAATTAGGTACTGCCAGATTGATCTCCAAAGTGGTTGAACCTGCATTAACATGACTTCCCATTATTCTACAAACAAACAAGCACAGGCTACTCTGGGACTTTTAAATTCCTGTCCATCTAATGGTGGAAAACGAAGCCTTATCCTTGCTTTAATTTACATTCCACAGATGGCCAGTGAGGCAAGGTGTATTTTCAGGCATAATTGACCATTTCTATTTCCACTTTTTTATCTACTTCTCCATATACTTTGTCCATTTTTCTATTGAATTGTTGATCTTTTTTCAAGTTGATTTATCACAGGGTTTCTTAACAGCAGCATATTGACATTTTGGACAGGTGATTCTGTCTTGTGGGGCACTGTTCTGCAATGTAGGATATTTAGCAACATCCTTGGCCTCTTATCACCAGGATGTGCCAGTAGCAAATCCTCCCCTCCCATCCCAGCCATGACAAGCATATCTGAGTCATCACCAAAGCATCAGTAGTTAAGAGCCACTGATTTAATAGGAATACACTATCTTTCATGGCTATGAACCCATTGCCAGCTAGACAGATTGCATACATCTTCACAGAGATTTCTAGGATAGTCAGTAGATCTTCTTCTTATCTATTCAAAAGCTTTGCTTTGAACTACTAAGAATGGAACTTCCATATGATCCAGCAATCCCACTCCTAGGAAGATACCCAAAAGACACAGAAGCACTGATTCAAAAGAATATCTGCACCTCTATGTTTATAGCAGCACAATTTACAATAGGTAAGACCTGGAAACAACTTAAATACCCAAAAACAGATGATTGGATCAGGAAGCTGTGGTGCATATACACAATGGAATACTATTCAGCAATCAAAAAAGAAAAACTAGACGCGTTCATAGGGACATGGATGGAACTGGAAGGAATTGTTCTCAGCGAAATAAGTCAGAAGGCAAAAGAAAAATACTGGATTGTTTCCCCCCTAGGAGGAATATAGGGGAACCAAATAAGGATCAAGGAAAATAATAATAACAACAATAATAGTAATAATAACAAAACAAAAAGACAAGGACAAATAGGGACACTTGGTGGGGAGGGTAGTGGAAGAGGGTTGAGGGCAGACGGGAGCATGGGGGACTGAGGTGATGGTGCACTGATGAAATGGTGATGGGGAATACATGGGGATTACAACTGATGTCAAATATATATAAATAAAGAAGGAAAGAAAAAAAAGCTTTGCTTTGGAGGGAGGAAGGAAAAACTGTCTATTATGTACAAAGTTTTTGTTTGGGTATTCTCTATTCCCAACTTTGTTTCAAATCTACAAGGCATATGTTAATATCCCTATTTTACATGTGGAACAGTCAAGTAGTCAGTCCAAGGGTATTTGGCCAATAAGTAATGAAAAGAGGGTTATGGGTTCAAATCTGTGTGATGACTTGTCATTTTACCATGCCAACAGCGGGATTTCATCCTGACTCTGACTAGCTGGCTGGTTGCCCCTTCTCTATCCTCCACACATGTCAGTTTCCTCAGAAGAAGGGGCTGGATGTGGATCTCAATGTGCAAGCTCATTTTACCAAATGTGGTGTAGTCAAGAGCAGAATCTGGGGCCAGGGCTGCCAGGCTTAGATCTGGCTCTTCAACTGTTAGGGGGAAGGGTAGTCCTGAGTGGATTACACAGATGGGTGTGTGGACTCCAACCCTCACTCCAGAACACCAGTGTTCCAGAACCACCAATCCGATAATATGATTATCGAAAAGTGGATCCCTGGGACCTGAAGGTGGAGTTAAGCAGCCAGGCTGGCTATAAAACCAGAGAGGTGAGCCTTGGGCTCTCTCTTCCTTTGGAGCCATCTCCCTTGATTCAGAGTCAGCTCTTAATGGACCATTGCATTCCAGCTCGGAAGCTCTGGTAGGATATTTACAGATTTGTATTCCACAATTCTCTTTGTGTTATTCCTATTTCATTCCCTTTCTCTTGTAAAATAAAAACCCTTTAATAACTTTTGTCGCATGTGCCTGAAGTTGGGGCTTATTATAGAAGTCTTCTGAGCACGGGTCCTCCTTCTAGTCAGGGAAACACATTTTATATTAGGGCTGCCCTGTAACACAACTACCTAATTGTGATTTATCTTTGACCCTCTCCACGCCTTGCTTTCTTCATCTGAAGAGGGAAATTTAAATAGTACCAAGTTCTTAGGGGGTTTGTGAGGACTGGCCAAAACAACCCCTGGGAAGTGCTTAACGCATAGTGAAGGTTCCACAGGTAATAGAAAGTCATGATGATTCTACAAATAAGAGACCAGGTAGTCTAGACTGGGAAGCACTGTGAAAGGCAGGGTGATATAAAGAAATAATATTTCCCTCTACTAGGTACAAATGATAGCACCGAGGAAGAGTCTCGTCCCCTAGGCTACCCTCCTTAAGGAAAGATGGAGGAGGAGTTCTGTGATAAGCGTGCAGCTTGTGCAATGATGGTGCTTTGAAAGGTATTCAGGTCTATCTATGGCTGATCCTCTTTCCAAGAGCATTTCTCACCCCCTCCCTCACCTGTGGGCAGCAGTGGGCCACTCAGGGCAGTTGGCAATACTGGCTGCAAAAATGCTACAAAGAGAAATTTTAACCCAGGGGCCTCCGGGGATCAGAGGGCCTGGAATGGGCCATTGATTCCTGGCTCCCCTTTCTATGAAAGCTGTATTTAAAACAAGGCAGTGCAGCTGCTCTGGAATCAGTAGGCTCCGGGGATAGGAATTATCTAGCAGTGAGTAGAGCCCCCTTCAAAGAGGGGGTGAGGGGCTCTTTAAGCATGCTGGCAGGGGCTGCCACAGCTAATGGCTCTGCAGACTCAGAGAGGGGCTGCCTGCTGAGTGCAGCAGTAATTAGTTGTTATCACATGGAAATAAAAGCCAATTTAGAAACGGAGACCATCGTTTATTTATAGCGATCCAGAGCAAGTGTTCTTTTAAATAAAAACTGAACATAATTCCTAGATAGAACCAAATTATCCAAGGAACTCTGAACTCACCTCTGCATTCACATACTCACCTTCTCTCTCACCTCCTCCCATAAGTCTTCCTAGATAAGACTTATCTGGCTGATCCCTGCACCGTTAGCTTTCAGGCTTTTGCTCTGCCTCAAACTATCATGCATGTGAGGCCATGGTCGATCATGTTCTCTGACCTCTGACACATGTGACTCTCTGTGTGGTTTTGGTGAAGAAAGTGAACATGGGTGTCAGAAGAACCCAACTGAAATCCTGACTCTAGCGCTCTACAGTTGGATGAGCTCAGACAAGCTGCTCTCTCTATCTAGGCTCTTGGTAGCGTTAAACGTGATCAGCTACTTGGAGTCCATGGCCTGGGCCTGGTGTGTAGCAGCTACCCTTAAACCCTTCCAGGCAAGGTTTTCATCTTTCTTTCCCATTCCTTCTTAATTTTTGGCAGAAAAAGCAAGATGCCATATAGAGAACAGACCTGCAGCCAGACTACCTAGCTGTATTCCTGATCTATAAGCAGCTATGTCATTGGGTGACTTAAGTCACAATGCCTCAGTTTCTCCAACTTGAAAATGGGAATGATAACGACACCTACCTCGTAGGGTACTTGTGAGAAGTAAGTGACGCAGTGAGAATGCAGCCAGTTCCAGTGTTTCTGGCACTCACAGTGATGGCATGGTTGGGCTGGGGGAGGCTAGTTTTTACTGCCCAGAAACACCATCCTGGCAGCATGTCAAGAGCGGAAAGGACACTTGCTTTATTTTCAGTTTGATAGGATGAAGTTGGGGGTCATGTCAACTATGCCATTGTGGTGCTGGGGAAGGAGAGATCCTCTCTGGAATTCAATTTCCTTCTTGATAAAAATGGGGTAGGGGCCTACCTGGTGGCGCAAGGGGTTAAGCATCGCACTACGAAGCATCTGCAGTCACTGCAGCATGAGTGCAAGCCCCTGCCAGGGAGAGGACCCTCATGGCGCAGCAGACCTCTCCTGCCTGGCCCGCTGCTCCCTTCAGTGGTGTGTTTCAGTAGATCTGTGTCTTGCAACCATCCCAGATTGGGTAGGAGGTTCATCGTCGGTTCAAGCAGTTTCTTCACTGCCGTCACGGTATCGCTCACACTCCACCGCTCCACACCACCACACCACACCAGCGTCCCCAAGACACTAGTTTTATACACCTGGTGCATCAGCCCAGGTGCATCTACTTGCGCGTGCCCACCCAGGCATGCGCACAGGTTTCCATCATCAGTGGTAGGAGGGCGGAAAGTCCTGATTAACCTTTTACCCTACAATCTGCCTGTTCTGCTCCCCACTCTGTCTCTCACCAGACTCCTCTTACCCCCTGAACTTCTGGCCTGTACCCAAGTTCTTGTATGCATAAATAAATCTTAAAAAAAAAACAGGGGTAAAAAATAGCACCTTCCCCCAACATCCTGAGTGATTTCAGAAACAGAATTGCCACCTACCCCATCCTGCTAAGAATTCCAGAAGGAATTAAAGTCAGCTGATGCCTTGATTATGGTCTCGTGAGACTAAACGAAAAGTCCAATCAAGGCAACTCAGACTTGACCTATAGAACAGTGAGCTGATCAGTGGGTGTAGCTTCATGTAACTTTAAGAGTCTGTGGTCAATTTTACAACACAAAACGAATACAGTGGGTACCACAGAAGATTGTCAAGGGAAGAGTGAATGCATTGTGAGTACCTGGAGGGCAGAGACTGGGAGGTATATATTTGGAGGTCCCACAACCTGCCATATTGTAGACCAATTTAGGTTATAGAATCAACAAATACATTTTAAAAAATGAGCAAAAGGAGTCAGACTCCTTCTATAAATAAGTGGTTTCCAAAAAGCTGGAAGCTTTGGGATTTGCTCCATCATGCCAGGAGATAACTGAGCAGTGACTGTTGCAAAGCACAGTTCTGGGACCAGAGGTCTAGTGTCTCTCAGCCTGCTAGCTATGTGACCTTGCAAGCTACTTAACCTCTCTGCGCTTTGGTTTTCCCAACCACAACATAAGGATAATATAATATTAGCTACTTCATAAAGTTGTCACAGGATGAAATAATGAGCTACAGAACGAGTTACAATAGTTGCTTGCCTACTGTAAATATTCAACAAATACTTGCTATTATGTCACAGATGGAGTCAGAACCCTCCAATTTGAATTTTTGTGTTTCCAACAATGTGCTTGATTGGGCTCTACACCCTAACCCCTCATACACATTCCCGGCCTTATTTCTATCCTCTATAAAATAAAGAGAAACTTTAAGAACATTGTCTAATTTTAAAACTTTGATCACTTTAAAGAGTATCGGATGCTGTTATTTTAATCTAGGCCGATTCCATTATTTCTCACTATTTCTGGCTTCTCAAAGCGAAATTCATCAGCCGCTAATAGCACAATGAGAGGGGCGGAATGGGGATTGGCTGGCTCTCACCCCACCGTCCAGATGGAGAGAGTGTGGGGACACTGGTGACTTCCACAAGGCTAATTGAAAAGGCCCAGACAAGCAGTGGCTTGACCTAGACCAGGCAGAGCCTCTTTTTTGATTGTGCCATTGATTAGCTGAGCCAGGGGGAGGAGAGGCTATCAGTCCTGTTGTTGTTTTTCTTTATTGGACTCCGAGTGCCTCAATTCCATAAACCCATAAACCAGAACTGGGTACAATCTAATCTTAATTATACAGGGACAGATGATCTGCATTGCAAATTGTTCACAGCAAAGCTTTCTTCCAAATTATTGATGAAATTATCACTTATCCCGCCTAAGCCCATCTTGGAACAAATGACCCTCATTCTTGCCTTATATTAGAGCTGCTTATGTGGGGCTCTTTCTCTCCTTACCCACAGAGAAAGGAAGTCTCTGGGAGGGGTCACCTGCTAGCCATCTGTTCAGCGGAGTTTGATTTTAAACCTCAAGCACATATGGCTCCCTTCCACTATGGAAGAGGGAACTGGCTCACCAAAGCTATGTCCGTTTCTTTTTCTTTTCTAAAGATATATTTATTTATGCATACAAGAACTGGGGTACAGGACAGAGGTGCGGGGGATAAGAGGATTGACCAGAGACAGAGTGGGGAGAAGAACAGGCAGATGACTGAAACACACTGCTGAGGGGAACAGCGGGTGAGATAGGAAGGGTCTGCTGTGCCATGTGGGTCACCTCCCTGACCGGGGATCGAACTTGTGCTGCAGTGGCTGCGGCTGCTTTATAGTGCGGTGCTTAACCCCTTGTGCCACCAGCAAAGTCCAAAGCCATAGCCATCTCAACTCTATGTATCAGGACTCAAAGTCCAGGACAGACTGGTGCTTTACATCTTGGTCTGGGGGATGGCCTCTAGCATAGAATCTATAGAGGCAGAGAGGGCTAGAAGGAGGGCTCAGGATTCCCTGTCCTCACTGGAGCTTCCTGAACCTGCCCCCGGGTACTGCTAAGCTCAGAGTGCTGAGTACACAGATGCTCAATATCAGGACTCAGGCCACTTGAGTAGCCCCAAGGAAATCACATAAATGATGCTCAGCCGACACTTGCTGTTTTCTTCAACCGCAACATGCCAATTAAGAATAAACTGCTTTTTCCTTTCCTTGATCCTTATTTGGTTCCCTTCTATTCCTCCTAGGGGAGGAACCATCTGGTATTTTTCTTTTGCCTTCTGACTTACTTCGCTGAGCATAATCCCTTCCAGTTCCATCCATGTTCCTATGAACGTGTCTAGTTTTTCTTTTTTGATAGCCGAATAGTATTCCATTGTTTATATGTACCACGGCTTCCTGATCCAATCATCTCTTTTGGGGTATTTAAGGTTGTTTCCAGGTCTTACCTATTGTAAAGAGTGCTGCTATAAACATAGGGGTGCAGGTATTCTTTTGAATCAGTGTATTTGTGTCTTTTGGGTAT
>JAGFMF010011366.1:51366-81536 GCA_019455555.1 Galemys pyrenaicus
TTGCTGGATCCTATGAAAGTTCCATTCTTAGTAGATTGAGGAACCGCCATACTGCTTTCCATAATGGTTGGACCAGCTTGCATTCCCACCAGCAGTGTAAGAAATCAAAAATGAAAAGACAAGGACAAATTGGGGACACTTGGTGGAGGGGGGAGGGTTGAGGGCAGATGGGAGCACAGGGGACTGAGGTGATGGTGCACTGATGATATGGTGATGGGGAATACATGGGGATTACAATTGATGTAAAATATATATAAATTAAAGGGAAAATAAATAAATATATAACTTAGTAGTTTTTCATATATTCATCCAATTGTACAACCATTACCACTAAGTCCGGAATATTTTCATCACCCCAAAAGGAATTTCCATGCCCAGTTGCAGTCATAATACATTCCCTCGATTTTCAACCACTAGTTTTACTTTTTTTTTTTTTTAGTTTTACTTTTTGTAAATATGAACATGAGTGTTTTGAAATTTTCATAAGAATGGAATCATACAATATGTGACTTTTCATGTCTGGATTAGCATGATAGTTCCAAAGCTCATTTATATTATAGCATGTCAATATGTCATTTCTTTTTATGAGTGAATCAGCATGTCATTCCTTTTTATGATTATATAATATTCCATTGCAGAAATTTTATTTAGTCATCCATCAGTTAATGGACAGTTGGGTTATCTGTACTTTGAGAAATTATAAATGATGCAGCAATGGAAAAAAAATAAACTGCTTTTGATCTCTTTGGGGCTGGACAGACTCTTGACAAGATCATGTCCTGCAACTGAACTTATAGGTCCACATAGGCGTGTTCTGGGTTCCTGGAGCCAAGGGTGGCCTCTGCTTGGGTTTCAGCCCAGACAGTGCTTTGGGCCCTTGGGATTCTTTCCTTTCCTGTGTCCGAGTCCTGAACCCTTGGCATGCAGCAGGAGTCTGTTTCTATAAAACCAATTTATTTTTCCATTTATTTGATTAATTGAAATTGCTAATACTCTGGCCTCCAGGTCATAAACACTGGGTAATAAACCCCCTTTACATCTGTCTGATGCTTTAGTGTTCACTAAGCACTTTCACATCCATTATGCGATGTGACCCTCAGAAGGTAGGCGGGGAGGGGTCACCACGACTGGGGATGTTGAGTGTCGCCAGTGATTACACAAGCAGTCAGAGGCAGAGCTGGATCCCAAGCTGGTTCGCTTATTCTGAGCTGTTCCCTGTAACGTGACCAATCATTCCTGTCTATGCAGATTGAGGGGGTTCCAGGAGCTAGGGCTTCTTGTTTTATAACTGGGAAAAACTCAGTTCAACTGGGAGGAGTGGGTCACCCTCCTTCCCTCCAGCCTGTGTCTCCTGCTGGAACCCCGTCACCTCCATCAGGCTCAGGTGGGGATGTGTCCTGGGGCCCGGGCCGGTGAGGTGGATGCTGCAGCGGGACCAGGCGGCTGGGGCAGTGAGCTGACAGTGGCCAGCGAGAAGTGCCCTGTGGATCGTGTGTGATTGCCATGGCCCATGTGAGCCCTGCCTTGGGTTGGGGCACATGGGTTCTAGAAGAACAGGATATAAGAGTCTGGACATAGGTGTGACCCCTCCTGCCTGGGCTGCTTTGGATACAGGTAACTGAGCCTAAGCCAGAGAGGGGCATTCATAGGAACTGCCTGGTCAGGAAGAGCCAAGACAGACTGAAGGGTAAATAAAGGTACCAGGTTTTCCCACCCTCCTGCCATCAATGATGGACACCTGCAGTCCTGCATGCCTGCCTGGTGGTGGCACCTGGAGCAGGGTGTGGGCTTGCGTAAGTGGGTGTGCAGGCGTCAACAGACTGGGCCTGTAAGGGCAGAGTCACGGTGACACCAGCAGCAAAGTAGGAAGCAGCATCCCAGAGAGTGAAGATTTGTGGGGGGCTAGCCTCCTGGAACCCCCCCCCCCCACCTGCCATGTACCTGGTCACCTCTGATGCAGAAAGATTAATAAAAGCCAAAAAGCCACTGAGGGTTCCAGGACTCCTCCTTTACCTGTCTGCCTGGATCATAGAAAATCTTCCCCGTGCGCCCCGCCCCTACACAGACACGCCGGAAGGCCTGAAGACAAAGATGGGGCAGAGGCACATAGAGGGTAGATGGGACAGTGAGGAGGGGCAGAGAGAAGGATGCACAGGAACTCGTCTCAGCCAGAGACAAATCTTGTGACTGTCACTGCTACTACCCACAACAGCTCTCTCCCAGGGGGCTGAAGCTCCCCCCTCCTAGCCTGGAGGACTAGCCAATCTCATGGGGCTGGGGAGGGAGGAGAGGGAAAGTGGCTTGAGCCTGGGCTGAGCGTTGCTGAGTGTTCAGTCTAGGTTAATGGGTATTTAGATTGGAGCCAGAGCAGAAGCCAGGCCAGTCACCTCTGGCCTGTCTTCATTGATATGCCTCCTCCTTAGCTTCTCTCTGACCTCGACCCCTTCCCTAGACCTCTGGACCCTGGACCTTTGCAGCCTTCCCCTCTCGCTTCAGGAGGGGAATCTCAGATCTCTGTTCCATTTGCCTTGCTTGTTAGCATTTTGACTTTATTAATGCAAAGGAATTTGGATCTGATTGGGAAATCATTAAGCTAAACTGAGCCCAGAACAAAGCAATGGAGTAGAAAATTGTGAATACCAGCTGTACTTTTTCCTCTCCACCCAGACAAGAAGGAAATGGTGTTCCTGAGATCACCTGTGAGGCTGCCAGGGTGTGTGTGGTGGTGGTGATGGGGGAGGTGGAAAGGACCCTCACAAACCTGTCCTAGGAGCATGGAAATCTCCAAGGGGCTGGCAAGGCAGCCCCAAGGGAGGGAGTACAGAGGAAATAGAATAACGCCGCAGGGGATGGAAATAATACAATAGGAATCAGTGAACAGATGGAGTGTCCTACTCTGTGGGGGTGGGAGGTGAGGGGAGAAGGGGGTGGGAGTGTGGGAGGATGGGAGGTGGGGGTAGAGGGGTATAGGGGAGGAGGGAATCCTGCAGGATGGTGGAACCAGCCTCTTGGTTTTCTCTTCTGCTTATTCTTGATCTTTCATCTTGTTAGAACTTCCCCTTTTCCTGGGACTACCTTGTTACAATCCGACTGTATTTTCCTTACTCTTGATAGATTTATGTCTTTCTATTTTATTACATATATTTCTTGAACGCTGCCTCGAATCCACTGAGGGACAGAGTGACGAATAAATACACACTCTGACCAGCTGCTCCATGAATGTGTTTGGGGTGGGTGGTGCAGTGGTAGAAGACTAAATAACGGGGAACAGAGTGGCAGAGCGCTGGGTGTCTGCACCCCGACCAGGCCCCGGCCAGAATGCGCTCAGCCACGGAGCGGCCGCCACTTGCAGGCTGTACATCCCTTCCATGTTCAGGATAGCCCAGCCACCGTGCAAAGATGGCTGTGAGCTGCTGAGGGGTAGAGGCCAAGCATGCCTCTTGGTCCATGGTGCCAGGTCGCCCTGTATCTGGGCTTACTGGATTGAGGCTTGTTGAATATCTTCAGAGAGAACACGATCTGTCTTTCTGGAATTTTCTTCCTGATACTTCTGGGTTGACAAGCTTTCTTCCCTCAGTCCCTCTCTACCATCCAGGAGGAATCCATTGTACCTACACCTTGAGTGAATTGAGAAGCCTCTTACAAAATCCTTGGGCTGTAGCCAGGTTCCCTGCCGGCTATTTGTATCTAAGGTTCAGTTTCGCTTTTTTCACCTGGCCTCTCTCTGCTGCACTCTTGCCTCCCACAATCCATATAACAGATAGGTTGATCATTTAAAAGCGTGAATTGTTCCTCTCCCCAGCATTGCTCTTGGCATGAAATCCTTCTTCCCGGCCCTTTGGACCCTGCATGATCAGAACGCTGTTTATTTCTCCCTCCCCTCTTTTTTCTTTCCAGCCTCCTTGGAGCTTCCTGAATATGTGAGATTATGCCTGCTCTTGAGTCTTGACATTTTCAGTTCCTGCTGCTTGTTACAGGATCTTCCTATTTCTTCATGTAGCAAGTTCCTTCTCATCCTTTATGTCTCAAATGTCATCTAAGAAATGCCTTCGCTTACCATTCCATTTAAACTGAGTCTCTCTCCATAGTTCTGTCCAACCTCAAAACCATATTATTATATTATAATGTAATATATCATATATCATATAAAATATATTTATACATTATTAAATATATTTATATAAAATATATAACATATAATATATATAACCGTATTATATTCCACTACCAATTATCACAATTTGCAATTATCTTTTTTATTTATTCAATGTTTTTGGCATGTGTTCCTGAGCAGTACATAGCTTTCAGAGGGTTGAGTACTGATACATTTTGATCCCTGCTACATGCCCCATACTTAGAACCATGGATAGAACATAGAAGATTCCTAATAAATATTCATGAGATGAAAGTTATCAATGGCTTATACCGGGAGTTGTAAAACAATGGCCTTTGGGTCAAATCTCACCAGTCACTTGTTTGTATAAATAAAATTTTAAGTATGATCTATATTATTTTGGTTCTACTATGGCAGACATTGACTACTTGGGACAGAAATGGTGTGACTCACAGAGATGAAAACTTTTATTAACTGATTCTTTACCAAAAAAGTTTGCTGACCTCTGGTTTAAACCATAAAGCCAACCAAAGCATAATCCATGGGGACATTTAGTATTTCACTTAGCAAGAAACAAGAGACAGGGAGTTTTAGGGTCAGTTTAACAATTCAGTGATGTCATCAAGGGCTTATGTGCCTGCTGGTCTCCCCGCCTCTGTATGCCAGTGGGAACCCACCAGGTTCCAAAATGGCTACCACAGCTACACACACATGTCCTTGCACATCAGAGCTCCCACTGATGCTCATGTTTTCATTGGCCAGACTGGGTCACATGCTTGTTGCTGGACCAAGCTTTGATAAAGGGGGAGGAGTTTGGCTCAGACCTGTCATGATCCATGCCTTGAGGTTGTGAGACAGATTTTGGCAAGATAGACAGGGTAGAGGCCCCATGGAGAATGAAAAAGATAAAAGAAAAATTACAGCCAAAACTGGTTAAGAAGAGAACAGACGATGGGCGGGGGTGGGGGTAGGGGAGTGATGACCCTGTGTTTTGCACTAGGTGTTAATCTCTAGTAGGCTTCCCAAGCTTTTCGCTGCCTGTGTATTCACTTTTCACAAGTTACCTCCCCAAGTGTGCACTCAACAGATAGAGGCCCCATAGTGAGCAATGGGGGTACCTGTTTCCGGTCTCCTCCCTGTCACTGCAGGGAGCTTTCTGCTTTCCTATAGCTCTCTAAACTTTCTAAAACCCAATCCTGGCAGTCCAGAGACTTCTCTCTCATATTTTACTCTCTCCACCATTTTCTCACTACCAACCACCTGTCTTGACCATAACTTCAGGCAAGCAGGTGTCAGTTGACTTTATGACAAAGCTCCTTAATTCTGATTTTCCTACAGAGACAATGTGATAGCATAAGAATTTAAGGGACACCCAAAAGGAATATAAAATACTCAGAATTCTATTCTCCATCAGCCAAGTCTACTGTTTAAACCAGTTATACAATAGACATTTTGGTTTAATGTATTGTTCCCCAGAATGCCTCTGTTAAATTGGATGATACTTTCGAAAGGCCACGCATGGTGAGTTTATGACTTAATCCCAAAGGTACAAGGTTATACATCATCTTGGACAGCAGAACTATTGACCTTGAGGGGAGCAGAGAGCAGTGTTATAATAAAAATGGCACAGGACCATGAGTCAGGATACCTGAAGTCTAGTTATCCTTTGTCTACTAGTTTGCTATCACCTGGGGAGATTCACCTTTTCTTCCTGGACCTCACCATCTTCATCTGTTTTATGAAAGCGTGTTACTAAACTGTAATCCATAACCATTTATTTATATCTGAGGTTTCCTCCCAATCAATCACTTGCAATGTTGTCCAGTTATAATGATGATGGAAAGGATGAGATATGTTTACAAAGAACCTAAGCTGAGTTTATCTAAACCAACGCTAATGTGATAGTAGCTGATACCTGTTTCACTTATTTTAAAACTTATGATTTACATTTCAAACAAACCACAGAACAGATCCATAAATTGAAATTGTCACAATGTGCTAGCCATTCAGTGAGAGTCTGAGATACAAAGTCCAGGTGGACCCGCCCCACAGGCTCAGAAGCTCCAGCTCAGTGTGGAGATAGTCCACAGTGCAGTAGGAACCTAAGAATTCTAGATACAGAATATGTCTAGAAATTCTGGAGCAGCGACTTCCTACCTCTAAGATCAGACTGGATTCAGGAAAGCTTTCAGAAGGCCATGGCCCCTCAGTTGAATTTATTTTTCTTTATGTGTTGATCAATCCATTTTTAACTGAGGTAAAATAAATAGAATATAGAATTTGCCATTTTACATGCTCAGCGTTGTAGCATTAAGTACATTCACAATGCTGTACAAACATCATAACTATCCCTTACCATCACCCTTTCACCATCCCAATAGGACCCCTGGGCCCATTAAACTCCAGCCCCACAGCATCCTTCCTCTACTTTTTGTCTATGAATTTGCTTATCTAAGAATCTCACACAGTAGAATCACACATATTTGTCCTCTTCTGTTGGCTTATTTCACCTAGCTCAACCTTTGAAGGGGTCTTCTCATCCACATTGCGGCACACCTTGTTTTTCCTTGCTTTTTAAAACTAAATAATATCCCACTCCTTAGCAACTCCACCCTGCTGGGGTTGTCTTCACCCTTCGGTGAACAATGCTTCTATGGACGCGGGTATAGACGCATCTATGGGAGCCCTGGTTTCAATTCTTCTGTGCATCTACCTAGGACTGGAATTACTGAGCATATGGCAATTCTATTTGAACTGAACTTTGAAGGCTGAGATGACTGAGCAGGAGGTAGCAAAGATACTCTGGATTAATGCCAAGGAAGACTTGCTTCTGGAAGGTAACTTGCCCATTCCAGTCTCTCCCTGGCCCCCCCTTCAAGGTGGGACTTTGACAACTCCTGATTTCCCTAAAGTGTAACTCTGTGGCACTCTATATAACATACACACCTTCCCCATCTTCCTCTCCAGTCCTACCTGGCCCAGAACACCCTAGATCTTTCCAGCAGTTGGTAATCCCTGCCTAGCACACCTCACTGAGCTATTTTGAAGATGGCATTAGAACCAAGTGAAAGAGCTTTAAAACTGTAACATAGAAATACAGACATTTGTAGCCACGGCTGCAGTCACGTCTTTACTGTCATCTTCACTCGTGGCCTCCCCATAGCTTCCCCAGGCCTGGGGGAACCTAAGGGACATCAACCAGTCCCCTGCATGCGTGCCCCACTGTGGTGACAAACAGGTGCTTTCCTCCACTACCAGTGCCGACAGCCCATGGAAACGAACACACGTATGCCACGTATGCTGTATCTCTGCCCTACACCCCAATTCCTCCCGACACCAAAATCTGTGATAATAGCAGAGAAGAGTGGAAATTTACCCGCCACATCCTGAGAGATTCAAAGGAAGCCAGGCTGCTTTTCTCACTTAGAGGTTGACAGATCTGTCTGGGAGAATATGTCTAGAAATTCTGGAGCAGCAGCTTCCTACCTCTAAGAGTTAATTCCCCAAGGCTTGCTTTAATTTATCTCAAACATCCAAACATATTTATTGAGAAACCTCTGTGTGTTTGGCACATCACTAAGCCCTATGTGGGCACAGAAGCCAAAGACATGTCTAACCACTGTGTTTATTGTAAGGTCCTCAAATGTTCGCTATCTTCTCCAACACCTCAGTTCAGTGATATGCTGCTGATCTGGCCTCTAAGTGGGACTGCCTTTCTTTGCTAAATGACTGTCCTTTAAAAAAAAAGATTTTTTTAATTTATGCATACAAGAACTGAGGTACAGGCCAGAGGTGTGGGGTGGTGGTGAAAGATTTTATTTATTTGTGCATACAAGAGCTGGGGTACAGGCCAGAGGTACGGGGGTTGAGAGGATCCACTAGAGATGGAGTGGGGAGCACAATGGGCAGATAGACTAAAATACACTCTGAGAGAGCAGCGAGTGAGACAGGAGAGGTCTGCTGCGCCATGTAGTTCAGCTCCCTAGCCGGGAATTGAACTTGTGCTGCAGTGACAGAGGATAGCTTCACCGTGCTTTACCTTAACCCCTTGTGCCACGGGGGAGACCCAAAACACCATCCATTTTTAAGCCACTCACTTGCTTCCAGTTGGGGAGGCTCTTTTGACTACAAACTGCCTGCCTGGTTTCTACCTGTAGTCAATGACAGGGAGTCCCTCTGCCTGGGTCTTTGATAAGATTCTAAATTATGTGACCCATAAAATTGCCTAGACTCCCAAAACTACTCTAGGCCTCTGATAATAAGCCAGACTCCAGTTTGCCTTTAGGCTCAGACAGACGCATCGGTGTGATCTGCTCCGCCACTCCCAGGCACGCATAGGCCTGGCTGATACATGATGGTACTCCCAGCAGAGCCAGGCCTGGCCTCTCCTTTCTCAATGCAGGCCTCTAGGGATCCTTGAGAACTGATGGAGCCGGTGCTGACAGCAGGTAGCAGATGCTGTCTGTGTCCCACCCAGCTCTCCTTTCTGGGCCAGGGTCTCAGCCCTAGCAGTACGGCTCTTAAGCACTGCTCTCTGCTGGCCCCAATGGGGCCCACCTCACCAGGAAGTATCTGTGATGTTATGCCTTCCCTTATATAGGGGTACAAAATCCTGGTCCCTTTGCTACTCATGCAAATGCACACCCCTGGCATCAGGCTGAGAACAGCCCCACAGCCTTGCTTAACTTCTCCCCTGTTCTATCCTGCTTCCCTCACACCCTTACAGATTGTGTCTGAGAACTCATTCAAATAATCCTTGTGCAGGAATCCCTGTCTCAACTTTTGACCCCAAGCCAGGTCATTTGTATCACCTGTCTCTGACCCTGCATACAGGGAGGATAAATCCAGGACAACTTGATGGACGGTGAAAAAAGTATTCGATCTTTCTCTTTGGCACAAATAATTAGATAACCACCCCTCAGATGTATGCTGTACCCTCGACATGTGTTGGGTGCTGGGGACACAAGACCAAGAAGGTCTGTGCCCTCCAGGTGCTTCCGTCCAGGGGAAATAGGTCTAGATATGACTGTCCTGGGAAAGGGGACCTCTACTTTGAACCAAAGTTGAAAGCAGATGTTAGAATACAAAGACTAGACTAGATATTGCAGAATCTCTCTGGAGACAGGTTGAGTAGGAGAGTCAAAGAGCTTTCTCTGCTGAGTTGAAAGAGGACATAGAGGAGAAGATGGATTGGAGGGAGGAGGGGTGAGTCATGGTCAAAGGCAAACTTCAAAGATTCCTCAAAATGGGCAGGGCTTTGCACGACAGTGGGCAGGTTGGGGCTTATGTGAGCCATGGAGGGTTCACTGGGAGAGAGGGAGGTGGTAGGGTGGGGAATGGGTCAGCTCTTAGAACTAGCACACTGTTAAGGGAGAACACCCACCATGCTTTTGTGTGAAACTCTGGAATCTATTGTCAGGTCAAGGGGGCCTGTCTTATGCACTTGTGACCTAACCTTCTTTGTAACTCTGAGTATAACAGCTGGAAGCTACATAACACATACACTATATAATAACATAATGTCGATAATGCTATCCATCAATTCAGAGATCAGTGGATTAAAGTGTCGGGGAGACTTCATGGAGGAAGATAAAGGCCTTTACAGAGAGAGAGGTTGATGGGTCGGCACGTGTGTCGGTTATGTGTCAACTCGGCTAGGTTTAGTCCCCAGTTCTTCTGTCAAACACTAATCTCTGTATGGCTGTGAAGGCACTTTGTAGATGTGATTAGAGCCCATTGCCCGTTGACTTTAAGCAAAGAAGATTATCCTAGATAATGGGGTATGGTGGGGAGGGGGTGGAGGAAATGATCCAACCAGTCGAAAGATCATAAAAGCAGAACCAAGGTTTTTCTGAAGTCTGAGTGCCAAGCCGCTCCTTCTTATGGCCTGTCCTAAGAGTTCAGATTTGTCTCCATAATTGTGCAAGTCAACTCCTTGCACTCTGTCTCACCCCTTCTCTTCTACCTCCCCACTCCTTGAACCCCGATGATACAACTATTGTGAAGAGCCGAAAACAACTCTGGAAGGGTCTCCACAGGAGGAAGCATGTGGAAGTGAGTTTGAGACAGAGCTAGCAATTTCTACCTACCAACTCATAGAGCCATCACAACCACCCTGGGAGTAGAGAGGAACTATGATTATTCATGGATGTGAAAATCGAGGCACAGAATATTAAGTAACTTGTCCAAGACCACACAGTAGAGTGGGCAGAAGAGCCTGACTTTGAAGCAGAGGCCTTTGAAGTGGTCAGCCCTGCGCTGTGCTGCCTCAGCACAGTGAGGGCAAGGAAAGGATAGCATGTGTCTGGGTCAGAGAGCAGATGAGCTGGGTGCTGAGAGCAGATTCGGTGCGGTGATGGGCACCGGCACTTGCGGGTGGGCAGAAGAGAAGCTAGATTGCAGACGTTTCTACAGCAGGCACGCCAGTGCTCTGGGGTCTCCAGCAATCCCTGCCATGCTGTAATCCTGTTGGATTGCCAAAAGGTGGCAGGAACCCTGGTCAAAGTCCCAGAGGCTAAGGGCTGGCTCTCTATGATCTCTTGACTCGTTGCTATGCTTGCAATTCCAGCCACCAATTTCTGTACCATAATCAGGCTATTCTTGGAATTGGTCAGATCTTCAGATGTCAAGCTACATATTTTGCTCTGGTTTTCTCATTATCTGTGGGTTTTTGCAAATTCTGGCTCATAGACCCCTCGCAATTCATGGAAGAGCTTCAGCAGGTTCACAATCATCTCCCTGCAAATTGAAATGCAAATCTATTTTCCTCCCCTACCTTTCACTAGATTCCCAAAGGCATCTGTGAGTCCCAGCAGTTAAGAATATCTGCTTCGATTCTGTGGCCAATATATCCAGAGTTCTTGAGACAAGGTTGGAAAGAGATTTTTTACAACATTGTAAACACCCACCACTGATAGAGTAATTGTGTGTGGGGCCAGCTGTGATATCAGTGGAACATCTGGCTGATGAATGACTTTTCTTCCTTCCAGTGCTTTGGAAGGATGAGGTGACTGCATCTGAGAGCTGGAATCTGCTCTCTCTGGGCATGAGACTGTCTCTAAGGCTTCTCTTGGGTACAATGAGTTGTGGCTGCCATATTATCTCGAAGGTCCAGCACACCCCTGATTTCCTGTGATTGTGTAAAAACCATCCGTTTCAGGACTGATTTAAAACACTGCAGTGTGTGGGGCTCCAGAACAAGCAAGGCAGTTTTGCCCTTTGGGAGAAAGTGTCACCCAGTGAGTTGCTTACACCAGAGCTAGCCACACGGCAGGCGCTCAGTAAGTGTGGCTCTTCTGTAGTCTATACGGTGATGAGAGAGTTAGGGGAAAGGAACAATTCACAGAAATCAGTACCATGAACCAGGGTTCACCCAGGGTCCTTGAACAGCATCTGGGCTCTTTCCACAGTGCCTGCTACAGGTGCTGTCAGTCTTCAATTCTCTAAAGAGAGCTCAGCTTCTCAGTCTCTGCAGAATCCTGATGACTGTAGCCCCCAAAATTCCATCTCCTGAGCCTGCAATGCCCCGATAATCAAGGGGGGTTTGAAGATGCCTCTGAGTGGCAGGAAGCCCCTGTTCTATTATTTTCAACTCACATTCTCACCCTCACCTCTGCCAAGCCCCAACACTCCATCTCTGGGTTCCTTCCCTCCAGGGGGCACCCTGCTTTGCCTCAGAGGGAAGGCGTCTTGCTGGAGCTTAGATCACATTTCCTACAGGTTGGCACATCTGCTCCATGTGGCCTGCACTCCGGACCGTGTGTTGGCAGCGCGGGCATCTTGTCGCATTCTGACGTCTGTCACCCCTGTGTGCTCCCAGGCAGATGGCTGACTCAGTCTTGACCTTGGTCTTCACCAGCTGCCTGCTTCCAGAGCAGGCATGAAGTGGGCTTCTCCTTCTCTTTCTCCTCTTTTTTTTTTTTAATCACTTTGAGCGGACAACTTAATGACATTAAGTACATGCGTATTGTTGAACAACACCACCATCCATTTCTAGAACTTTGTCATCATCTCAAACGGAAACACTCACCACTAAATGATAACCCCCTACTTCTCAGGAGTTAGGTTTTTTTGCCCTCCCACCTAGGAAGCCTTGGGATGGAAGAGGAATACTGGGCACTTCAGCCACAGGGCTCCTACCTCTATCCCTTCCCTTCTGTTCCAGCTCCAGCGGGTGAGCCTGAGCTTAGAACCCATCAGATCTGAGCTTCAATCTTTAAGATCTTGGGCAAGTTACACAGCATCCCTGGGCTTCTTTTTCATCTGTAAAAATGGAATAAACACATCAGCCATGTAGGGTGGTGGTGAAGATTAAATGAAATAATGAAGGTGTTGTCAGTAATACTTGGGGAGCAATGGCCCATGAAGGGAATCAGTCACATGGCCATAGAGACCCCAGAGGTCTCCCCACGGGGTCCCCGCAGAAGCTGTGTTGTGCCTGAGCAGGGCTGCCTTTCTCTGCTGGAACCCCTTCTTTTGCAAGCTAAACATATCACCCCCTCACTGGAGTTTCTGTTGTTTCCGCTGGCTGCAGACTCTAGAACGCTCCCTGCTTAACAGTAGCTTAGCCAAGCTGGGCCAATTAAGTTGCATTCCTCTAATTGTTTTGGTGGCTTTTCTCTGAACTCTCTCCAACTTGTCTACAAATCAGTTCTAAATTTAGACAGAAGTGCCAAGCTGTGGAGCTCTGAGCTTCTCTGCTCTCGCTGACTGTGAGTGCTGCCTGCCTATGGTGCTAGGTTTGGGGTGTTCTCCTCTACTCCCTCATGTGTCCCTTTTCTCCCCCGAATCATCAACACAGAGGCAAGACGTGACTTTATGACATGATTTATTTTGTTTGCAGAGTGCAGTTCGAAAACCGTTTTTCTTATTTAAACTTCCAGGAAAGTGATGGTAGAGAATCAAAGGGGAGATTAATTTAGTGTTCAAACCCTTTTTAAGCTCCAGAAACTGCTCAGAGAAAACAAAGCAAGTTTGAAAGCGCAGGGAGCACAGGGAAATAGAGGGGTGGGGCATGAATAGACTGATTTATTTTCTGATTGGGTTTTTTGTTTGTTTGTTTGCCTGTTCGCATTCAATAAAGCATCAGTCTCAAGCTTTGCTGTGTCAACAGAAAGATCCTGCCAACTCCGCCTCTCCCCCCTTCTCTGTCCCCCTCCCAGATCAATGTCACACTTAGGGTTACCAGGTATCTCTCACACCCACAGTATGGCTTTTGTTCTCATACTCCAAGGTTTCATTGGGGTAGTTCACCAGTCCTGAATGGGGCATGGAAAGTGCCCTGTAGCCCCATTTGACATCTCAGGAAATAAAGCCCAGAGAGGTCAACTTACCCAATCTCATACAGCTCAAGGGTGAGCTCTCAAAAGACCAGGACTTCCGTCACAACTGGTGCTCACCAGCATTTGTCCAATGAAAGATAAGCCCATTGCTTATTAATGGGTTAGATCAACGCAACCAATGGCCATGACCAAGCTGGTAGAGAAGCCAAGCTCTTCTCTCCTTTCGGGTTTCACTCCCATCAACTCAGAGGACACTTGATGGACGTCCCCAACAAAGCATAGTTGTGTTGTCACCTAAGTCCCCAAGGACATCTGACAAGTCAGAAAGGCTACCTGGGAGTCCTGCTGGCAAGGAGACACGCGGAGGCCTGGAAGAAAATGCCCTGACAGGAGGCGAGAGTGGGTTTCATGTACTGTAGACGCCAGTCCTTTTTCTCCTAGAGTTGCAGCGGGTGTCAGCTCAGGAATGTAAATCTGTTAGCAGGTGTTTGGACCTAACGGCCTTCTGGGTGTGTGCAGAGATAGCAATCCTGGTCCCCGTACAGGTGCCATGTCCTGGCTGGGCAAGATGGGTCTTTCTCTTCTACATACACAACTGAGGTTTTGTTTCTGTAAGAATCAGGTGGGATCTGAAAGTCAACACGTTTCACAAATTAGAAAGTTCTATATCAACACAAAGAACTCTCTGGCTGATGTGATGACAGTACTCATGGGGGCAAAGTTGACTTAATGTTGAACAGAATTAGATATGGAAGTGCCTCTTGAGGTCATGTTGTCTGGCTCCTTATTTCATGGGCAAGGAAACAGACAAGACAAGCTATCTTCTGCTAGACTACGTTGCAGGTGGCAGAGATGGACCTGTTCTCTGGCTTGCCTCCTTCTGGCTGCTGCTTATAATCTCTGTTTTTCTTTCCTTGATTTTTTTCCTCTTCTTCAAAATTCAACACATGCCAGGTATCCTCAAAAATACTCTCTATCCATAGTTTTCCTCTCTCCAAATATATCTATTTTAAGTCTGTTACATCAAGAGCCGGTGATGTGACTGAAAATGATGGACTCTACACTGATGGGTTAAAAAGAAAGAGACCATGGTGACCAGCTCATGTCATTCCACCTGGGACCACTTCCATGCCAGGAGATATCAAAAACAGACATGATTATTGATGGACTTTCAAGTTTCGTGCCAGGCCATTGTAGTTTCTCCAGAATCCTATTGGTTCAGCTTATTCTTTGGTGGTGGGGACATCGGGTCATCCTTACCTTTTGTCTCATGACTGAACTCTGGCTTCTGCTCTGTTATCAGTTCACCTATCTCTCTGAGCGCTGACCCCCTGGCCAATGGTACAGACCATTGCCATTGGCTTGGCTCACAGGGCCTCCATCAGGAGGTGGTTTCTGGTACAGAGTGTTTGCAGGTTGCTCTGTCTTTGATTCAGTTGAGCTTCCTTTTGTATCCAGGAGTTAAGCCCAGTAGGGTCCCCAAACTTGTGGCTATTGTGGAAAAACAGAATTTCTGCAGGGCAAGCTTCCAGGGCAAAAACAGCATGTGAAGATGTGAGGGTTGGCATCAATGTGCATTTATTTAATTATCTTTCTAGTTTAGCATTGGTTTTCAAAACTCTTAGTTTTGATAGAATAGGTTTGCACATCAATAAGTGGATATACCATGCAGCGCCCTTCACGAAAGTTCCAGCACCATTCCCACTGCCCATTCCTATCTCTCTGCCCATTCCTCCTGCCCCCTTTCCCCATCATCTCTGGTTACCAATATCCTTCTCAGATTCTAAGCATTCTTTTTGTTGGGCTTGATTTAGTATAAAGAAATAAAGCGTTAATTTGCTTTATTTCTTTATATTCCATATAGGAGTAAAATCAACTGGAAATTGATTGTCTTTCTGTTTCTGACTTATTTTGCTCAGTGTAATCACCTTAAGCTCCATCCATGTGGATGCAAAAAAAGGCAAGATTTAATCTTTGTCTCTAGCTGAGTCCACGTGTCCACACCACATCTTCGCTGTCTAGCCAGTCCTTGCCTGGCTCTCGGGTTGTCTCTGTGTTGTGATTACTTCATTTTTAAAATACTATGCATTTTTGTAGACGAAATGGGGTGTAGGCCAGAGGAGCAGAGGGTGAGAGGATTCACCAGAGGCAGAGTGGGAAGCAGAAAGGCATATCTACTGAAATACACTGCTGAGGGGAGCAGTGGGTGAGCAGTGGGCAAGCAGACTGCTGTGCCCTGTAGGTCACCTCCCTGGCTGGGGCTTGAACTCATGCCATTGTGGTGACGGTATTGAGATTACCAGGGAGGCCCGTATTGAGATTATTGTGACCAGCATGGCGGTGAACACAAGGGTGTACGTCTCTATTTGAACTGGTGTTCTTGTATTCTTCAGATAATTCTCATATTCAGATTCAACTCCACTTAGCTTGAACTCATGCCATTGTGGTGACGGTATTGAGATTACCAGGGAGGCCCGTATTGAGATTATTGTGACCAGCATGGCGGTGAACACAAGGGTGTACGTCTCTATTTGAACTGGTGTTCTTGTATTCTTCAGATAATTCTCATATTCAGATTCAACTCCACTTAGCAGTGGAGTTGACAGATCATATGTAGTTCTATTCTTAATTTGTT
Source organism: Galemys pyrenaicus (assembly GCA_019455555.1). Lineage (NCBI taxonomy): Eukaryota > Metazoa > Chordata > Mammalia > Eulipotyphla > Talpidae > Galemys > Galemys pyrenaicus. The sequence continues at coordinate 67,397 of JAGFMF010011366.1, forward strand.
GAAGAGTATACATGCTGTTTTCCATAGAAGCTGCACCAATTTACATTCTACCAATGGTTTGCAAGAGTTCTCAAAAGGGGATTTAAAGGAAAACTGCCCAGAGGAAAAAAAATAGACATTTTCTCACTTGCTATCAGTTTCTGGTGCCTTTTGCCTTCCCCAACTGGCTTGTAGACTTTGCACCTCTTATTTCATCCTGTTTGCTTAGAGCCTATTCCTTCCAGAAGCTGAGATTTCAGCATTTTATGAGTAGCAGGGCTGGACTGTGAGGTTGGACTGGCCTCTAGGACAAGGAAGGGTAAAATGTCAGAATCCAGAGAACACAGGATCAGCATTTTTGTAAATTATCTAGCTCAACCCCGTTTGAGTGCTTTGTTAGGAAGGCATTTTGCTGGGAAGAACAAAACAAAACAAAACCCAACAAGCCAGCACCATTTGGACTTTGTGAGTGTGTGTGCTCAACAGTGAATAGTGCCCTGTGCACACTAGTGCCCATCTGCTCTTGTTTGTGTGTGTGTGTGTGGGGGGGGCACATATGTGTCTTAGAGTCGCAGGAGGTTGGAGCTGAAGGGATAATAGAGACCATCTAGGTGAATCCTCTTGCTTCAAAGAGGAGGAAACGGAAGCCTGAGACAGCCCCCTTACCTGTAAAATGGAGTCCTTGACACCTGCCCCATCTACCTTGCAAGAGTGAGGCCAGTAGGATCAAGAATATAAATTTCCTTTGGGAAAAAAAACTTATTGATCATGGGTGTGAACCCCCAGTGTGATTATGTTCAGAAACTGTGCTGATGAAGAACAGAACTGCTTTGGGGCAAACTGGGCTAGAAGGACGAGGATTCCCCAGCTCCTTCTGGATCTCCATCCCAATATTCACACACCTGGACAGTCTCCAAACCAGCCGAGCCCAGAATGGCTGAGACAGGACGCCCTATTCGGAAGACACGAGAGCTTGCTGGTTTGGAAGGTTCTCCAGAGAACAGGACCACTTAGGGGGACGAGCTATTGTAGGCCACCAGGTCTGGGGCTCGGAGCTGCTGATCCTGAGTGTCTATGTTCTTGGCCATGGCTGGCTGGTGCAGGGAAGCAAGGGGGTCGGTGAGGAAATAGGTGGGGAGGGAGACATTTGGCTGTAGCCACACAGCAAGCTGTGCCAGAACAGGGATTGGACTCAGGCTGGCGAGGCGCCACTCAGGAAGGCTCCGTAGAGCATCAAAAACGAGGGAAGAAGGACTTTCTGCACCAAGAAGACTTGGAGCCCAAGGAACGAGCCTTGCTTGTGCCCTGGGTGAGGTTCTGGGCACCTGGTGGCTTCTTTTCTCTTCCAAGTTGGGGGGAGGGGTGACCTCTACCACCCTTCCAGAAAAGACAGTTCAGACTCAACACTCCTTTACATACTTGCTTTAGCCAAAATTCTTCACGCAACCCTTTCATCTCCCTCTCCTAATGGGCTCCTCTTTGAATCCAGCCAGTTCTCATCATCTTCAGTGCCACCACCCTGTCCAGTGTCCACCATTTTCCTGCTGCCACTCCCCTCTTCTGCCCCCTCCTCTGTACCAAAGACAGGGAGATGCTGCCCTACATCAGCCCGATTGAGTGTCTCTTCTGAGGGAAACCCCAGAGACTCCCCTCTCATGAGTGTCTCTTCCCAGAGACTCCCCTCTCATTTAGAGCCCGGGTCCTCAAGGATTGTCTTATCCATCAGAGGACTGCTCTGGTTTCACCCTCACCATGCCTGCCTGCCCTGGCTCACTGCGTGTCAACCACACGGGCCTCTTCTGTCTCAGGACCTTTGCATGGGCTGGTGTCTCTGACTGAGGTTCTAGCCACACAGCTCCTACTCTCGCTCTCTGAGGTCCCTGTCCAAATATCACCTTCTCGAAAATACCTTCCCTGCGCTCATATGAAATAGCGAACTCCCCTCTACCCAGGTACCCTTTACTTCACTGAGCCTGCTTTGTTTATTTTCTGACCTCCACCTGACACATGTGGGCAGAACATTTTCTGGCTGCTACCATGAGCCAGGGACACTGCTTGCTGTTCAGAGACCCCCCCACTAGAACACCCCTGTATACAGGCAGAACAGGGACCTGCTCTGTGTGACTCACTGCTATGGTTCCAGCTTGAACAGGGCCAGACCCCTGTTCAAGAAGTACTGTTGAATGAAGTCTCCCCTTCCCCTCACTGTACTGTCTACCCTGCACTCCCTCCCCTAAACTATAGCCTTCCCGAGTGCCTCCTATTGCTGCAGAGCTTGCAGGAACAGAGTGTGACCACAGATTAGCAATCTTCCCTTCGCTCTGCATTTTTCCACCTCCTCCTCCATAAGCCCCTTCATACTCCATGCGCCATGCTTTCCTCTGACCTCCCAGCAGGAATGAAGTCACTGTTGTCATCATTCACTGTGACTGGTTGTCATGACAACAGGGACAACAGATATCCACAGAGACCTGGGTCAGTGTGCACCTGGAGTTTATTAGCAAGGTGGTGTGGCGCCAGCGGGGTGCCAGGCTGCTTGAGCGTGCGATCCCACGGAGCAAGCAGTCGCGTCCAAGACGGGGAGCACTGCCAGTCCCCTCCCACGCCCCCCTCCTCCGGCTCACGAGTCTGCCTGGGATGTCAGTTGGCATGAGTGAGGACACATTGTTTGGGAGGTGCACGACCCTAGAACACCATTAGCTGCAGCTCCCAGGAGAAGAGCTCTCTGCAGCATGCTCCACGGGCATCTTTTCCTGACTGGGGACTTGCGCAACCTGCTCCAGAACTCCCAAGAAGAGACACAGGGAGAAATGGACAAGAGAAAAGAAATGCATAGAAAAAAGATGGGCCACTCACGTGGATAAGCCCAGATTGGCTCCAATCAGCCTGGCTTGGAGCCAATAAGAAGTCAGACTGGACATCTTGTTTGCCTGGGAGAAAGGACTGGCCTGGTTATCCTGCGTTATACATTAGTTATGTTAGCTGCTGTAAAAGAAAAAAAAAAACACCTCAGTGATTTAACCTAGTAGAATTACACTCCCCAGTTCACACAAAGTCCGATCAGCATGATGGAAGGTGGAGGACAGAGGCTCAGGGGCTTGGGCAGACCGAGCTTCTACCAAAGTCAGGTGGCTCCCAAGACTGCCCTGGACTTGACCTCCAGCAGACAGACTCTGAAGAAGCACAGAGGACCGGGAGGGGAGGACTTTTTGGCCAGATCTGAAGTGGGCTCTCTCACTCTGCCCATATTCGGTTGCCCAGAACTCCTTCCATAGCCTCACCTAGCAGTGAGGGGGTCTGAGGAACGTAGACTTGCTGGTGGCCAGGAAGAGGAAGCCCGGTGGATGAAGCCCCAGGTTTTGGGGAGTCTGGCCCCCAGGCAGGATGCAGTGTCTGCACCCTGAGGGGGTGGATGGGCAGTCCGTGCCCAGAGCCAGACAGAAGGGCTGGGTCCTCAAGGGCCGCGCAGACCAGTGATGAGACCCACCGTGATTCTCTCCAGACCGAGCTGGATAACCAAACGAAACCTTTGGTTTTTCATATCATGAGGCTTCCTCTGAGGAGCCTCCTAAGTTCTGTTGAAGGGAGAAAGGAGGGAACAGGGGGAAGGCAGGGAAGAGGTGGTGACTTGGAGAGCAGGTAGTGACAAAATGGAGTTTGTGGCCTGGACACTGGGATCCTTGCTGAGCTCCTGTGTCTCTGCCCCAATGTCGGTATTCACTAGGCCTCCCTATGCCACACTCACCACCTGCTTCGAACTTGGAGGAGAGCTCAGGCTAGTGGGTGCACCATACGCGGTGGGGCAGCCAGGGGTGGGATAAAGTGATATCACAACAGGATCCTAGAACCCTCGGGCCCAAAGACACCCTGCTCCCAGGCCAACCCAGTGGGGGTCCTCTGAGCAAAAGGTGAGGGGAGGTGCTTCAAGCCCAGGAGTGCCTGGGGGAAGTACAGGCTGAGATCCCTAGGAGAGTGAGCACAGAGCAGACTGGCAGAGCAAGGGGCAGGAGGAGCCAATGTCGGAAAGAAACCCTACCCAAGCCTACAGACTCAGACTTTTCATAGGTGGGAATCCAAAGTGAACAGGATGGTGCTTCCCTGGTGGCACAAGGGGTTAAGCACCACACTATGAAGCTATCAGCAGCCACTGCAGCACTGGTTCGATCCCTGGCCAGGGAAGTAACCCACATGGCGCAGCAGACCTCTCCTGCCTCGCCCGCTGCTCCCCTCAGCAGTGTATTTCAGTAGATCTGCCTGTTCTGCTCTCTGCTCTGACTCCGTTGAACCCTCTCACCCCCTGCACCTCTGGCCTTCACCCCAGTTTTTGTATGCATGAATAAATAACTCTTTAAAAAGAACAAAGTGAACAGGAACCTCCCCCCTTCCCCAATCTATTCATTCTAGGGATGAGAAAATGAGGCTCAGTGTAGAAAAGAATGATTTTTTTCAAAACCACAAAACTAGTTGGAAGCAGAGTCTGGCCTAGATCCCTCATTTCATGTCTCCTGTACAGTGTGTATTGTATTCCTGCAGCGGCCCTGGACACACGCGCACACACAACTCAGTGGACTCAGAAGCTCCAGCAGAAACCCCGCATCTGACAGTTGGAAGCTGATTTAGCCTCATGTTTCCATAATTGATCCTGCAGCTTGCACAGACCTAATCCATATTTATCATTTCACGTTGGGTAACTGGTACCTTCTGTGTCTGCTGGTGCAGCAGAAGCCCAAGCTGCGGTTTGCACGTGTAGCGATGAGTCTCTGCGCAGGGTCCAGCCCTGGAGAGAAGACCCTCTCCTGGCTGAGAATTCGAGCACTCTTCTTGAGTGGCCCCTGCACAGGGTCCATTTTGAAACCCTCATTATATATAAAATGGGTGTGGGAGCGAAGGTCCCTGGTCTGAATTATGCAAAATCTGAATCAGAGAGAACTTTTAAGGCAGCAGTTTTCAAGGCATTCAGGAAGGAATGGACAGAGAGGGAGCAAAATGAGCCCAATTAGAAGTGCTTTAATGAACAGGAGACAGTCCTCTGCAATTAACATGCTTTTTGCTGCTAAGCTGGTATTGGGAACCAATTTGTTTTTTTTTTTTTAACTAAGTATAATAATTTGGAAGTAGAGGACAACATATACTATTACTTTGCATGGGGAACAATTAATTTACACATAATAAAGCTGTTGTACTGACTAGATGATCACTCACATTAACCAAGGACATTCCAGAAGCTCTACAGGATAAGCATTCCTAGACACATGTCTGCTCGCTGCAGCCTGGCCTGCTTCCCCGGCAGCCCAGAGAGATTCACGCCTACCACTCCTGGCTTATTCACAGCACTCCCCCACCTTTGGATGCCCTTTCCTATAATGCCCCTAAACCTCAATCCCCTGCTTCCCAGGCAGGCTCTGGATGCAGGGACCCTTCTCTACAGCACCGCCCGTGAGCAGCCCCGGCCCAGAATCAGAATGTATTACAATAACAGCCGTGAAACCGCCATTGATTTCTCGCTCCCTGGCTCTGCTTTCATCCATATTTTTATTAAACTTTTTTGGGCAGGAAGGAACATTTAGGGAAAACCATGAAGGGCTGTCAGGCACTGTTATTAGTCTTCTCAGCTCCCGCGAATGAGCTATTCCAGGGCAGAAATATTTGCCATTGGGCTGGGGACTCAGGGGCCAGATTGGAACAGGAGCTCATTTGGCCAACAGAAGGGAGAATAAAAGACGGCTCTCGAGATGCTGGGAGGACAATGGGAGCAGCAGTTTCCAATTTATTTCACTTCTATTGAATGTTTTTTTAGAACCCGGCTCCCACATCTGGCAAGTTGGCACCATCCTCCTCTTAGAATTACTGAGGCTTAGATCTGGGGGGCGCAGAGAACATCCAAATCCCCCCACCTGGCTTCATTTGGGCCTTCCAGGTGCTGCAGTAAGGAGACAAGCCCAACAGTGAACGGAGGAAAGCCCCCTCTCTCAGCAGAATGCAAGGCTAAGTCCTTAGAGAAGCCCCTAGCCCTGAGCTAAGAACGGCTTCTGCTGTAGTGCTCGTTGCGGTATTAACATCCGTCTCTGCCTCTCCCACTAGGCTGTGAAACCCTTGAGGACAAGGGTGGTATCTTGGTCACCTTATCCCCAGGACACAGTCCGGTCTGGCAGGCATGTTCCTAGGTGCTCAGGGACTATCTGCTGATGAGCGAATGAATGAGTGAATGAGGGAGGGATGGCTGAGTTCACCCCATGGATCTTGGGGTCCTTGGTGGGGGGGAGGAGGACATGACCCAGGGAAGGGAAGTTCTCACCAGAGGGGGCAAAGCATTCCGGCATGGGTCTGGGGGTTCTGAGATCGACCACCTGGCTGCTTGACAGCTCACCCAGTCCTGTCCTTCTAATCTGGTGCCCCGGCAGTTCATCCTGGGGTTCTGTCCTCTCTTCTCACCACCAGGTTTCATGGTGCAGTAGAGGGGTAGGGTGCGAGAGCAGCAAATCTCTTCCGGGGCAGTGGTGTGACGGACCAGTGCTGAACCCCATGGAGTCCCCAGCTCTGGTCTGATCCAGTGGTGGGGTGGAGTCTGAGCTTTCTGCAGAGAACCAGGACAGTCTGGCCAAGAGGACAGTAGACTGGAAAAGAAGGAAGAGAGGAAGGAAGCAGGAGGGGGAGCAGCAAGGAGACCTGGAGGAGGCACGTGGAGCAGAGGGACATGTGAAGAAGCTGCGCTTGCTGCTTGGTCCTGGACTGGTTGGAACAGATGCGGGTGAGAGACCCGTGGGGAGGTTAACAATGGCAGCTTTTTGGGTTTTTTTTTTTAAAGATTTATTTATTTATGCATACAAGAGCTGGGGTACAGGGCAGAGTCGCAGGAGGTGAGAGGACTCACCAGAGACAGAGTGGGGAGCAGAACAGGCAGACTGACTGAAACACACTGCTGAGGGCAGTAGGGGGAGGCAGGAGAGGTCTGCTGCCCATGAGGGTCCCCTCCCTGGCTGGGGATCGAACTCACGCTGCTTTGCCATGGATGCTTCACATTGTGGTGCTCAACCCACTGCGCCACAAGGGAGGCCCAACGATGGCAGCTTTTATCTCGATTTTGATTTTGCTCTTTTCCTCCCAGATTTGTCCGACCCTTTTCTATGGATCTCCACTGAAAGGTGCTATAGACTTGTGGCGGGTTTTCAGGCCTTGCTTTGGGCCAATCCTGTTTGGCTGGACTTTTCCCCTTGAGGGGATGGGTAACTTTGGATGCTTGACTTAGTAACTATATTCTTTGTCCTTTCTGTATTGTTTATTAAATGTATTAAAGTTCCTTCCCATTAAAGGTCTTGTATGTTTGTCTTGATGCGGCGGATGGCAGAACCCTTTCAGAGAGGGTAGGTTTGGGGTTTCTGGGGTGCTCCGCTCCCTGCCCTGTAATACATTGGCAACGGAAACAACAGGGCCCAGTGAGAGTGGAAACAGATACCCAGAGGGTGGAGGGGAGCTCGTAGTGGTCCCTGGGGGCATGTGAGAGGATGAATAAATCAGGAAGAAAGGGCCGCCCTAAGGGAGGGAGGAAACTCACCCTGAAGACCACTTGCTAGGCAGGCTCTGAGCTCCAGGCCACCCCCCTCATGTTCTGTGCTGTTCTGGAGGCCTGAGGTTCTCCCTGCACCCCCGCTGCAGCTGAGTGCAGGGTCCCTGGGGGGCTCAGAGCCCATCCTAGGACAGCACTTGCTCTTTCCCTTGGGAGGTGGGTGTGGTGAGGTTTTTCTCTTGCATTTTCTATGTGGTGATACGGCGAGACTGATGTCTGCAGCCCCCAGATGGGGGGAGCAATGGAGATGCAGTTCTCCCTGCCTGGCAACTCCCATAGGCACTGGTCATGGGCAGCTTTCGTTCAGAGAGACTCCCATCACTGACTCCAGCAAGAGGACTTTGCACCACTGGCTGCAGACATTTTAGCAAAACCATGGCCTGAATGAGTGGACTTTGTGATCCCACTCCCACACCCAGCCTAGGCACCACAGTCTTAGGACATCAGCAAACACGAGTATCCCTGGCGAGGGACTCAAATACAGGACCTTAACAGAAACTTCCAGAAGGACTGAGCTGTTTTAACCAGGAGAAAAGTAGCCTCTACGTTCTCATTGTGCCTCCCACATAACGAGGCCTGCACAGCGGCAAAAGGGTCAGGGTTTGTTCTGTGTTTCCAGGGAACAGGAAGTTGTAAGAAGAAGAATCTGGTCAAGAAAAGGAATCAAAGTGGAAACATTTGTCTCCCCCTTGTAACCGCACAGTATGGCCTTTCCCAGTTTCCCCATGTTTTGATTTCTTTAATTCTCTGCTATCCTCAAGAAGAAGTTTGGCTCTTAACACTGCCGCCCCTCAAGAGGTAGACGCATGCCCAGAGAGGTACAGCACATGCATGCAGTCTCGCCCCGCTTTACCTCATACACCAGTTCCTTCCTGATGGCCCCAGTTTTTGCAGATAAAACAGGCATTCAAAAAACAAAAGCCAAAGCTTAGGAAGCAACTGGAGGTCACATCCTACAAAATAACACCTGTAAAATCGTACAGAGCCTGCAGGTCTCCAGGTGGCTTATGAGAATTGGTGTGATAACTGAGCAGGAAAAACACAGACCTCAAGATTCTGACTGCAGCTAATCAGGGAGGTGAGAGAATGCCGCTCAGTCCCCGCCATCCCGCTGTAGACCCTGCTGTCACAGCTAGTCCTTCCAGCCCTGGTCTGGCCCCTTCTCTTTCCTTCTCCCCTGCCCAGGTATACACACCAGCATCTCTAGGTCTCAGGGCGCTGCTCAGCAATGGATGTCTGGGCATAAAAAGCATCAGTGCAGGCAAACCTGGGCTCTGGCCTTGGCTCTGTGACCTCAGGCACATCCCTCTCCCTCTCTGGGCTCCAGACCACTCATACATACGATGGCCTTTGGTAGCCAGGGGTTACTGCAACCCACATGTTCCAGCATTCTGCAGAACCCCAGAGGGGTCCATTTGCTGTATTAAAATCTCACTGGTTTTCTTTTAGAGATTTTATTTATGCACACAAGAGCTGGGGTACAGGCCAGAGGCATGAGGTATCACCAAAGACTGAACGGGGAGCAGAACAGGCAGATGGACTGAAACACACTGCTGAGGGGAGCAGCGGGCAAGGCAGGAGAGGTCTGCTGCGCCATGTGGGTCCCCTCCCTGGCTGGGGATCGAACCTGTGCTGCAGTGGCTGCAGAAGCCCCACAGTGCAGTGCTCAACCCCTTGCGCCACCATGGCGCACCCACTGGTGGTGCAGTGGGTTAAGCAATGCAACTATGAAGCAAACCGCAGCCACTGCAGCGCGAGTTCGATCCCTGCCACTGGCCAGGGAGGGGACCCACATAGCTCAGCAGACCTCTCCTGCTTCGCCCGCTGCTCCCCTCAGTAGTGCATTTCAGTCCATCTGCCTGTTCTGCTCCCCACTCTGTCTCTGGTGAATCCTCTCACCTCCCACGACTCTGGCCTGTACCCCAGCTCTTGTATGCATAAATAAATAAATCTAAAAAAAAAAAAAGAAAAAGAAAGGTTTGTACTTGGTCCTGAGGGATCTCAACTCTCGACAGGGAAGCGGAGCCATGAGATGGCATAAGGGAGAATTCTGTTTTTGTTTTTGTTTTTAAAGAAAAAGGCAAAACAACTGTTACGTGTGTATGCATGTGTGTGTTTTTTTGCTTTAGAATAGAGAGAAAGCCAGAAAACAAGATGGACTACAATTTCCCAAATAACCTCTGCTTTCATTTTCAAAATAACAGTAATATGTAGTTAAGCACTGAAACAAAATAAACACCAAATGAAAACAAGATTCTCCACCTTCACTCTTCCTTTTCTCTTGCGCAAATGTGGTTACTTGCAACAATCTGGGAAGACTTCTTTACATTTTCTTTGGGGACAAACATGTAAGCTCTCAAATGCACTCTAGAAGTCTCATTTTCTTTATTAAGGAGTGTTCTCTGGGGCCTCTAGTGGCGCAAAGGGTTGAGCGCCCACTGTGAGGCTTCTGCAGCCACTGCAGCGCGAGTTCGATCCCCGGCCCAAGAGCACAGCAGACCTCTCCTGGATCGCCCGCTGCTCCCCTCAGCAGTGTACTTCAGTCAATTGTCTGTTCTGCTCCCCAGAATCCTGTCTCTGGTGAATCCTCTCATCCTTGACCCCCCGCACCTCTGGCCTATACCCCAGCTCTCATATGCATACATAAATCTTTTATAAAAAAGTGTTCTCTGTTTTGTTTTCATCACATCATAAAACAGCATCAAGACTTTCTCGCAGCACCACTGGGTGGGGGAGGGGTGCTCTCTCTCTCTCTCTCTCTCTCTCTCTCTCTCATGATCTAGCCTTTGGGGTGTTCCATCAGGTGTGGGCGCCATCCCTTATTCAATGTGGCTCTGATTGGGCACATTCTCCAGTATTACTTGTTTGTTTATTTCCTCCTACCACAGCACAGGCTGTGATGACTGTGGTGAACATCCTCATGTTCATACATATCGGGCAGCTTGCTCACAACGGGGTTTGTAGGTTAAGCGGAATGTAATCTTTCGATTCTGATAAATATTGCCAAACTGTGCGCCCCCAATTGCTCCCATTTACATGCCCACCAGGAGTACAGAACGCCCCCTACACATCCTCGCTGGCACTGGGATTTCATTTTTGCCAATTTCTCAGTTGAGAAATGGCATATTATTCTTTCCAAAATGAATTCTTTCCCCCTCGTTGTCCACTAGAAACCTGTTTCTTAAACACACTTTCACTAACAGGCTGTGAGCTAAATGAAATAGATGACATGATGCACCCCAACAAACCCCCCTCTTGGGATCCCCGAACTTCTGTCCTAAGCCCGGTGATTGGCTCCCTGCCCTATTAAACTGCCTGTATCACATAAACATGCCCCCAAGGTCACCCTTCCCTTCTCTCTTAGACTGAGCCGACTCTGGACAGTCAGGTCCATGTGCTTCTACCCACGAGTTAGTTGAAATGACGCATGTGGTTACCAGTTGGAGGTGGTGCAGAAACACCACCTTCATTGGGGGAGGGGCCAGATTATATCACAGTTTGAGCTACTTACTTTCAAACATTCATCTACTGTGAGTTTTTCTGATTAAAAAAAATACACTCCAGGTGAATTTGAAACATACAGAAAAGCCTAAAGAAGAAAGGATGTTATTTGCAATTCTACCATCCAGTGTTCACGTGCTGCTGCATAGATTTCTAATCCTTTTAGACACACACCCACTCCTCCTCCACATTTACCAAAACTGCTATAATTACAGAGGCAGGGCAGCACAGTAATTAATGAAATAGTGCACCAGGGCCTCCCTGGTCGTGCGGTGGGTTAAGCAACGCACTATGAAGCAGACCACAGCCACTGCAGCACGAGTTCGATCCCTGCCGCCAGCCAGGGAGGGGACCCACATGGCACAGCAGACCTCTCCTGCCTCACCCGCTGCTCCCCTCAGCAGTGTGTTTCAGTCCATCTGCCTGTTCTGCTCCCCACTCTGTCTCTGGTGAATCCTCTCACCTCCCACGACTCTGGCCTGTACCCAAGCTCTTGTATGAATAAATAAATAAATCTTTTTAAAAAAGTAGTGCACCAGACAGTCTGAGTTTAAATCTCAGCTTCTGCTTACTAACCATGGGACTATGGGCCTGTCACTTTTCTTCTCAGAAATCTCAATTTTGTCATCTCTAAAATGAGCATGATAGTAGCTTCCGCCCCCACAGGGTTTCTGTATGTATACACATAGTCATTACAAGTTGGCAAATAGTCAGAGGTATATGTTATTACTTTTATTATTATTTATTTTTATTTTTAGTATTAAAGGTTGTTTTCCTTCATATGGATGTACCGTTATCTACAACCCTTTCTGTTAAACATCTGGGATTTTTTTCTCATTTCTCCCACCCTAAGTAATACTGTAATAATCATTCTTGTTCATGAAACTGTGACCATTTCTAGCTCTGGGAATTGTACATCTAATAATATTCATAATTCCAAAGCTTTTGATGTGCATTGTCAAATTTTTCCACAAAGATTATGACAACTTGCCTCTGTATCAGCTGTATATGAAAATACTTATTTCCTTGCTCTTTCACCAAAGCTAGCTGTTATTAATTTTACAAATCTACTAAACTTGATTGTATGATTCAATAGGCCACTTTTAGGAAGGAAAATAATTTTAGGGGGAAAAAAACCCAGTGAATTGTAGACATAGAGGTGAAACCAACATACTTCCATGATAAAACTTTGTAAATGGAAACTTCCGAAGGTAACCCTAGGGGCTCGTGCTGCTAATAAAGATAAAATCTTGGTTCCAATATCACAAAGAACTTAACAACTCCTGCCCATCCCCATCTCACTGTGTTCTGGAGAGTTTTGTTTGTTTGTTTTTTAAAGATTTATTTATTTATGCATATAAGAGCTGGGGTACAGGTCAGATGTGTGGGAGGCGAGAGGATGCACCAAAGACAGAGTGGGGAGCAGAACAGGCAGACTGACTGAAGTATACTGTTGAGGGGAGCAGCGGGAGAGGCAGGAGAGGTCTGCTGTGCCATGTGGGTCCCCTTCCTGGCCAGGGATCGAACTCACGCTGCAGTCCAGCGGATGCTTCACAGTGCGGCGTTCAACCCGCTGCGCCACCAGGGAAGCCCAAGATCTGGAGAGTTTTGAGGGAGACTGTGTCTCTGGACTGATCATTTCACACATATCCCCGCTTCTGAAAATTGAAAGAAAGGTCTATGTGACTCTTCATCTTTAACTGTCCAGGGAGTAAGGAGAAGTCTTTAAATGACAATGCCCGCAAGCTGCTAGTAGTTTACCCTGGTGAATTGATAGTCCTAGAACACTGCCACTCCCAGGGGGCATAGCCTTGACCAAGACAGGTCCTCCATCTGAACTTGGGATGCCAGTGGGTGAAGGGCTAGAGGGTCACAAACCACACTCCCGACAATCCCTTTCAGCTTTGACATTTCACTAGCCTGTACTACCTGAGTTTACAAAGGAGATTAGCTGTGTACACTGGAACATGCTTTAAAACATGGCCCTTGACCAGTACGTGTAATTGGAGGCACTCTTCAAAGTGACAAAATGCATTAGCAGGTCTTAGCCCCACAGAGTCTATGGCCCCCAGCTGCCAACAACAACTGCTACAGGACTTGCTTCAGCAAGAGAGTCTCTAATATGCAGCCATTATGGTCACTCCAGTTTCTCATCTCTGCCCTGTCTTTTCTGGGTCCAACACACCCAGTCTGCCTTCTCCTTCCAAATAAGAAAAGCCTTAGAGGTGAGGGAGCGGGTACCAGTTACACCCAACATGGGGAGCCTGAAGCAGAGAGCTGGAGTGCAGGCTGATCTACCAGCCACAGGTGAACAAGCTCTGTTTGCAAGCTATCCTCACCCACAGAGCCCAGCCGAGCACAACACGGCTCACGTTCATCTGCTTCGACTTTGGAGTCAGGCTTCCTAGGTATCAACACCAAATGCAATTACTAGCATCACTCGAGTAAATCAATTCCCTGTGTCTTTGTTTCCTCATCTGTAAAATGGGGATATGATATTCTAGCACATGGAAGTTGTCATGGGAATTATGAGTTAATAGTTGTAAAGTGTCTCGACGAGTGCCTGGCCAGTAGTAAGTTTCACATGAGCATTCGCTGAATAAGCGAATGAAAGGCTTTGAGGGCATTGGTGTGTTCTGGCCAAAATAGCAGGGCATGACTCCGCTCTGCTCTGCCACTGCTGTTACGTGCTCTCAGGCAATGTGGGAGGTCTCTGAGCAATGGATTCCTCCCCCGTGAGTCACAGTTTACAACACCATTTCCTGGTAGGTCTTATGGATGCAAACAACATCGTGGACCTTCTGGTCCACAGCAATGCTTGGTCACATGATTGTTAAATTTATTTTGTAGTGTGTTCAGAGATCCCTTATGGTTGACTTGATGAGTGTTGATATTTTACAGATGGGAGAACTGAGACCCAGAGAACCTAAATGTCTTATCCAAGGCCACACAGATAGTAACAGTCAGATCTAGGATGAGAACTGGAACCAAATGCATGGGCTGTCTGAGTGAGGAGGAGTGTGCCTGGGGTGGGGAGGGCCGCAGAACTGTTCTGGGTCTCAGATGAGAAGCCTCCCCCCCCCCCCCCCCCCCCCC
>JAGFMF010011367.1:0-44241 GCA_019455555.1 Galemys pyrenaicus
CTGACTTACTTCGCTGAGCATCATCCCTTCCAGTTCCATCCATGTTCCTATGAATGCATCTAGTTTTTCTTTTTTGATTGCTGAATAGTATTCCATCATATATATGTACCATAGCTTCCCGATCCACTCATCTGTTTTTGGGCATTTAGGTTGTTTCCAGGTCTTACCTATTGTAAGGAGTGCTGCTATAAACATAGGGGTGCAGGTATTCTTTGAATCGGTTGGTTTAGGGTCTCCAGTAGCTCGCCGTGATCGTATAGTGGTTAGTACTCTGCGTTGTGAATCGGTTGGTTTAGCAAAGTAGCAGGATACAAAATCAACACACAAAAATCAGTAACTTTCCTTTATACAAACAACCAAGCTGAAGAAGAAGAAATTTTAAAAACCATCCCCTTTATAATTGAAACCAAAAAATTAAATACTTGGGAATAAATCTAACAAAAGAGGTGAGGGACCTTTACAAAGAAAATTACAAAATATTGCTAAAAGAAATAGAAGAAGATACAAAGAAATGGAAAAACATCCCTTGCTCATGGATTGGAAGAATTAACGTCATCAAAATGGCCATCCTACCAAAAGCAATCTACAGGTTCAATGCTATTCCAATAAAAAATTCAATGTTATTCTTCAAAGAAATAGAAAAAAAATTGATGAAATTCATATGGAGACACAAAAACCTCAAATAGCCATAGCTCTCCTAACTGAAAAAAAGGGAAGTGGAGGGATCACACTTCTGGACTTCAAACTTTACTACAAAGCCACAATCATAAAAACTGCATGGTACTGGGACAAAAACAGTTGATTTATTTTTTTAAGATTTATTTTATTTATGTATACAAGAGCTGGGGTGTAGACCAGATGTGTGGGTGGTGAGAGGTTTCACCAGAGATGAATGGGAAGCAGAGCAGGCAGATCTACTAAAATCCACTGCTGATGGAAGCGGCGGGTAAGACACGAGGTCTGCTGTGCCATGTGAGTCAGCTCTCTGGCCAGGGATCAAACTCATGCTGCAGTGCCTGCCAACAGTTTCATAGCTCTGAAACTTAACCCCTGGTACTACCAGGGAGACCCAATACATTTATTTTTTTTAAAGGTTATTATTATGCCATCTGATAAAAGGCAGTGTTGAGCTTGGCTGAAAGAATGTGGCATGGGAGAGGACAGAAGAAAGGAACTGGGGGTAAAGTGGGATGGAGGCAGAGGGGCAGAGGAATAATGTGATTAGAAGTACATATGAAGGGAGCAGGAGGTTGTGTATTCAGGGATATACACCTGGGCATTTGGGGCTAGGCAGGGAATTTCCCAATCCTGCACATACAGAGTGAATTCAAATATATACCTTTTACAACTCTGCATTTGTTTAGTGCTCCATAATTTAGTTTGCAAGGTTGTGATCATACCCTTTAATTCACACACTGAGAGGGCCGTCAGCAAATGTTTGCTGGAATAAACGCAAAACACTGTCACCTTCACTAACTCAGTGATTTCTCACAAGCATTGGGTAGACAAGCAAAGCAAAGGTTGCCAGTTTCCTTCCTTAGAGGAGAAAACCAAGGCTCCCAGGAATTAAGAGGATTTTACAGATGAGGCCTAAGCCAAGGTACACCTTTAAATGACCAATGCCTTAAGCCCTGTGCCCTGGACAGGTGTTGAGCAGGATACCAGGGCCTCCCCCAGATATGGTGCCTCCCCATCCAGTTGTGAAAGCAGGTATGGGTCAAGCCCTGCGTCCAAATGGAGAAGCACACAGTACATTCTCACCATCACCTGGATTTCCTTTTTGCTGATCAGTGACCTTTTCCTGTTTCAAAGACATGCACACCCTGCCTGCTGAAGACACACACCAAGATGCAGTAAATTAACCTTGAATCTCAATCTTTTTCTCTCTCTCTCTCATACACACACATGTGCGTGCACACACACAAGACCCGAAATCCTAAAGGGAAAGCAGCAGCTGGTCGCCTTGGAAGAACTGAGGAATTTTGCTTCCAGAGGATGCCCAGGTAGCAGCTAAGTCATGCTGCCCTGGTGAGTGTCTCTTAGCATAATTATATCCCCAGAGAATCCAGACTTCCAGATGGGCCTCAGAGCATCGTTTACATACAGGATTTTAGACCAATAACATCGTTCTAATGAAGCAGGAAGGAAGAACAAGAATAATAAAATTAAAAAGTCAGATTTCTGTCCTTAATCTCCAAGGCTACAAATAGGATGTGGCTGTGGTTCAGAGGCAGATGGGGGGTGGAGGAAAGAAATCCACTTCCTAAAAGGAGCCAAGTGTTCCTTACAGAGCTTTAATCCCAATTCCCGCAACTCCTTGAAATGTAAGGACAGAGGGTACCCTGGAGAACCAGAAAGGGAAATGTTGAGCTTCTCCATCTGCTTCTGCACCCCACTTCTACCTAGGGAGGCTCTGGAGGATGCAGCCTTTACTGGGTCCATCTGTTTCTGGCTGAAGGTCCCAGGGCCCCCGGAAGTGTCTGGGATCTCTTGCCTGAGACTTGCAAGCAGGTGAGTCCTGTTCAGTCATAACATCCTGTCTACTGACACTTGACATCCTTCCTGGGCTGCTGTGCATCTGGGGGGCTCCCCACTGCTCAAATGCCTCTGGGAGACTATAACTTGGAGTGGAGTTGTTCTCACTCGTCTATTCAAAATCTGCTTTGAAATGCACACTAAGTGTCCAAAGATGAATGGCAATGCTGCCCCTGCGCTCAGGAGACTCACAGCCGTGCAGGAAGTCAGGCACGGGGAACTATTTTATGGTATGTTCAGTGCTTTGTTTTTTAAATTTATTTATGCATACAAGAACTGGAGTACAGGCCAGAAGTGCGGGAGGTGAGAGGATTCACCAGAGACAGAGAGAGGAACAGAACAAGCAGATTGACTGACGTACACTGCTGAGGGCAGCAGCGGGCAGGCGAGGTAGGAGAGGTCTGCTACACCATGTGGGTCCCCTCCCTGGTCGGGGATCGAACTCACGCTGCTGTGCAGTGGATGCGTCACAGTGCGGTGCTCAACCCCTTGTGCCACCAGGGAGGCCCTATGTTCAGTGCTTTGATAGCAAACAATTCATGAGATGGGGTGGGGGTGAAGGCAGGTGGCACCATGTCCACTTCCTTCCAGACCCTGGAACCTGTGTGGACCTGCTCCAACACTAACACAACACACAATCCCACTAGTTTCCAGGAAGGTGTTGCTACTCTTGGCCCTGCCCCCCACACAGATGTACATAGGGAGGGTTTTTTAAAAAGATTTATTTATTTATGCATACAAGAACTGGGGTACAGGCCAGAGGTGTGTGTGGGGGGTGAGGATCCACCAGAGACAGAGTGGGGAACAGAACAGGTAGATCCACTGAAATATACTGCTGAGGGGAGCAGCGGGCAAGGCAGGAGAGGTCTGCTACACCACATGAGTCACCTCCCCAGTCAGGGGCAGGGGTTGAACTCGTGCTGCAGTGGCTGCGGTTTGCTTCATAGTGCAGTGCTTAACCCATTGCGCCACCAGGGAGGCCCCCACATAAGGAGATTTCAGAATTATATCCACCCTTCCAGGGTGAAACGAATCAGATAACATCTATGGTTATTCTCAGCTATGCCAGGAAACCAGACAAGGGCACTAGCATATGATTCTAGATGGACATTCATGGCTGCACCCAGCACCCGGGTCACCCCAGAGGCTTGCTCACCCCAGACTGACGAACACTCATCAAAGAGGACCAAGGCATAATGTTATTTGCGATCTGAGATCTACAGCTCTCCTTCCTGACGGTGTCCCTGGACCTCCACCTTTGGGTTCATGGACTTACCAGTCTTTCCCAGTCACTATCCTCCACCCGCATGCCGTGGACAAGTGATACGGACTTTGGCCTGACCTTCTGTAAAGGAGGGGACTGCACAGCGTCAGAAGAGGTGACACCTGAAGAATCCTGAAGTAAAATGGCCAATGCCAGGTGGATGAAAGCCAGATCAGCCTTGGAGGTGAGAGGGGCAGGAAGGGGAGGTCTAAAATAGTAGAACCATGAGAAAAATATGGTGCATTTGGTCTGTCCTGCACCAAAGGTTGCTGGCTCTGGGCAGTCCCTCGCTTGGGCACCAGGCAGGTTGAATGCCTTGTCAGACGGTATGTAGAAGTGGAAATAAGGAAGCACAGGAGCCATCCCAGGATCCCGAGACACTGATCCCCGGCCTAGACTCTTCGCACTCTGTACCTGCCTCGAAAAGAAGAAAGATGCTTCCAGCACCTGACCTCTCAAGACAGAAGCCAAGAGTTCTGCAGGGACCTATAGGCGGGGCTCGCCTCCAACCTTATCACTGCAGTTGCCCGGGAAGAGCACCAAGGACCTTGGACCTGGTGTCTCAGAGAGCTGATGTCAGATGTTGTGGCACCGCCTTTTGGCCCTGCTGCCTCTGCTGTTGTCTGTTCCAGCGCCAGGAGCTGTTTGTCTGGACCTTCAGACTGTTGCAGCGACTGCTGCGGTATCTCAGCAGCCCCGCCTGTGAGCACCTGTGGCTGCCACGCTCCAGAGCCTTGTTGGTGGGATAGAGCTATCTTGGAGCAGCGGCCTTTTGTTTGGGATTTCTAAACACTATGGACTCTATCTAGAGAGAGCCAGCCACTTGTGGCCCCTGGTTGTTAAATAAACTCCATTTTTTTGTTCCCTGCACTGGAGTGGTCTTGAAATTGTGCATGTAGGTGAAGAACTCACAGACAGTGACATGTACTCTGTTGGGCACTATCCCGGGGCAGGGGCTAGTAGTAACCATGCAGCCCACTTCAGCTTCTCTTCCCCTTGAATCTACACTGCCTTGCAGATCACTTTGGTCAATAGAACAGGAAGGGAGTGGCCTTGTCCTAATTGGGATTTAGGCTCTTGGTTTGGGATTTGGTCTTGAAGACCAAAACACTCTCACTTAGCCCTTGGGGCACTGAGCTACCCCCTGAGGGCAAGGGGTCTGGGCAGCCTGCTGGGGGCAACCAAATGGAGTAGGGGGAGCCTGTTAGCTGCCACTGTTCTAGGCATGTCTACTGAGGCAAAGGAAGCCATCTTGATTTTGCAGGTATGATTAAGTTTCCAAATATCTGCAGCCAGATGGGTAGGTTAGATGAGCAAAACCACCCAGATGAGTTCTGTCTGGTGTATCAACTCATGAGAAAATAAATGGTCATTATTTTAAGCCACTGCATGTTGGGGCAGTTTGTTCTACAGCAACAGGTGTCAGAGATGAATGCTGATTGTAGCTAGAGGCTTGTGTCAGGGTTAGGAGCTCATTAGGTTGTACCTGAAAAAAGCAGATTATTGAAAATCTGTTGTCACAAAGACATTTCATTGTCATGGGATGTGCTGTCACAGGGATTTGCCAGTGCCGGCTGGCCTACCCATGCAGATGCCCCTCCAACACAGGCTCAAAGCAGCTTGAGGGGTCAAGTTTCACCCACAAATGCCCAATTATTTCCATGCTTCCCTCCTCTCCCATCAGTCTCTACCCCCACTTTCACTCAAAGAACTAGAAATGGAAAACCATGGAAACAAACGGCTTTGTGTAGTACTGAATGGGAAACATAGCATGTGGGGCTTAGAAAAGCAAAAGCTGCTGTGTTGTTAATAACATTTTTATGTGTGATTCTGTGGTGTTTGATTATTGAAGAAGAGTAGCACAGACTCAAGTCTGTTCTTTGTGGCCTGAGGGGTCAATTTCTCTTATACAGCTCTGTGTCAGCTGGATTTACATCCAACTGAACTACATACACTCTTCAAATCCTCCCTTTCAATATTTATCACGATAGCTACCAATTTTTCAAACTTTCCATGCCAGTCATTGAACTGCACTATTTGTTTATGCTATCTCACTGAGTCCTTACAATGAGCCTTTCAGATCATATTCATAGTCCTCATTTTTATAGATTAGAAAAATTGAAGCGAAGAGATACTAAACATTATCCTATTCTCATTAAGTGGTAGAGCCTGTATTTAAATTGAGAGCTGAACAACTCTGAAGCCCGCATCCTAAGCTATCCCCAACACTAAATGTAGTGTCCACTCTTGACCATTTATAGACCACTTAGTCATGCATATGTACACCCATGTATTCAACACATACATTCATTTATTCAGCATATTTTAATGATCATCTACTTTGTGCATGAACAGACTATACACCAATAAACAAAAGAGACACAGTCTCTACCTTCATGGAATGAGTCTGTAGCTTAAGCATCAGGTCATATTCTAAGAACATTATAAAAAAAACAAGCATGGTCCCTATTTGGATCGAGTCTATATTCTAGTGAAGCAATAAATAATGTATGAGAATCTGGGATTTTACAGGTCAGCAAGAAGCATTATTCAACCTCAATGTTCAAATCCTACACAGTATCTCCTTTAAGTTTTTGGACATTCCAAAAACAGGGAACTCACTATGTGTCAACACAACTCTTCTGGTCTAGACAGTTTCCTCCTAGAAAGCCTCTCCTTACCGTGACAAAGTCTGTCCATCAGGCATGTCCACATTTTGATTTATGCATCCTCCTCAGGGCCACATGAGCCTGTCTAACTATCCATCTATCCTGAGCTGTCTTTCCTCCCAGACAAATCTTCCTTGTTCCCTCAGCTCTTCCCAGTGTCCTGATTTTGAGGTCTTGCCACTATCCTGAAGTTGCTATCTTATTTTCTTACATTCTTTAAAAGTTTGTTTCATATAAATAAACTCAAAACTTGCCAACTTAATCCATGACCTCAGGCACATGATATCTCTCTTCTTTGGGCAGCAGATTTCTGAGTTTAAAATGCACAAACTGGGCTCAATCGACTGCCAAGGAGAGTGTGTAATGGATGAAGCCTAGACAGTCAATAAATAATCTCTTCTTCCTCTGCTTCTTCCTCTCACTTCCCTTCCCCTACCTTTCAGTGCAGCAATTTGAAATCAAAACACCTGGGTATCCAGCACTTAACAGCTAAGTGACCATGGCATATTACTTAACTGCTCTATCTTGATTTTTTCATCAACAAACCTGGACCATAGTTCCTTTTCCTCCCAGTTTGTAAGAATTGTAATGCAGGCTGTGGGTAAATGTGGGGGTGCGATATATGACATCATCCTTCCATCAGAATGCACGCAGTTCAGAAATCACATATTGTTTTTGTCTTGAAGTGGAGATTCCAACAAGCAGCGCAGTGGACACCAATTCTGTCTTCTAGATACATTTATTGAGTTCACTTCCAATGCACTCTGGGGTTCTGTTTCAGCATGAAAATTCAATATGATTTAAATAATTCCAGAGAAGAGACTCTGTGGCATAATTGTCCCTCCTAATGGGTACATCATGTTCTGTGATGCTCTGAGAGAAGAAAGCTATTTAAGAAAACACATGGTAAATATTTCCATAGGCAATAGGCATGGTAAGAGGAAAGTGCTCACTGGTTGCCCCTAAGATGCAAGTGAACTAAGGTTTTGAGCACTACACTCCAGGGGCAGGAACGCTACTAGAGGATTCTCTCCCTGCTGCAGAACTCACCTTTCTCCTGTCCACCCTCACCACTGCCCTCACATTATCCTTTCATACATCCTCCTTTCTTTACCCAACTCCTGCCTGCATGATCAAGCCCAAAGTCTTATCCCAGCAGGGGCTCATAAGCATCTCAATAATTCTGTCTTTCCACCTCTAGTCAGAGCTGACTATCATCAATTCTAAATTGTCCCTCCTTCATCCAACCCACCATAACATTTCATATTCAAATGCCATAAAACACTCAAGTCTTTCCAACCAGAAGTCCTTCACTCTGCTTTATTCATCTGATCAATTCTACTCACCTTTTAAAACTCAGTAGAGAACTGACCACGCTAGTAAGTTCCAGGAAACTAACTCATGGAGGTAGTTGCTTCCTCTTCTATGTTCATTTTGGTCCTTGAGTAGCACAGTGTTCTCATGCATTCATCCTGTTTACCTGCCCATCACCTTCTGAACCATGAGAACAGAACTGAGGCCCCAGTTATCTGAGTCTCCAGAGCCTTACATGGGAAATGTTGTAAACAGACTGGAATAAGTTACAAGTGTGTCTCAAATAAGAACATATATTGAAACTATTTTGCATAATAATGACTATACTCTGGACTCCCATCCCTAAACTGAGCTATGTAAACTTTCCTAGTGCCCTGAGCAAAGAATGGACTTTGGGGAATAATAAAGGAGAGAATGCAATGCTGTTCCTTTTATCTCAGGAGGCAAGGGCTTATGATTGCCAGGAAATGTCTGAATTACAGAACAGAATATTTGTCATTGACTTAGGAAAGGGCAGAAAGCTGAGCTATTTTTCACAGCTTCATAATGCACAGCCAGGTTGGGACTGCTGCGATGGTAATATCAGATCTATTTCACGTAGACATAAAGAGGTGGCCAAAAGGCCCGCCTTTCTGGATGGGAGGGCTGATCCACAGACTCACAAGGATCCACTTACAAGTCTGCTTGGAAGTACAATTATTCTGGAGTAACTTGTATTTGCTTAAGCTGAATATCAAAACCATAGTTTTAGAGGTCGGGGCCCACAGACTTGTCCTTATTGGGGAATGGAGGATCCATATATGGATTTTAATCCTCCTACAAACAATCTCTATTTTTAGTTCCTATTTCACTAATACCAAAGACCTTTACTGAGTGTTCAGCCAACAAAAGAAGCCAGTAAGAATCCTTCACCCGAATAGCAAGGAGCTTATGGGCTTAATGGGAGCCTATGTGAGTTGTGTTCACAATCACAGATGGGAGAAAACCTGTGGTTCTCCATCACTCAGTCCCTCCCCACTATTTCCTGGAAAGGGAAGTCTGTAGATTCCTTGTTGTTCAGTTGAGATGAGATGGGTTTGCAGATGGACAGTTTTTCCCAGGTATCAAACTTGTTCTCTCTACTGCTGATGCAAGGATAGACACACTCCCCAAATCGGGATTTGTTACTATGCCATCACTTTCCTGCAACTCAGGTGTAGTAAGTTGGCTTATCCAGAAAAGCCAAACTCCTGAGAACAGCAGAGAAGAAGAACTTGCTTTATCCTAACAACATCACAAATAATCCTTTCTCAGATGAGCTTCATGGCAACCAGAAAATTGGCAACGTGGGGGTCTCTCTAATCTCCTCCATTCGCCTCTCCCTAGTGAATAAAACATTACACCAGTGCCAGAGCCTGGCAGCCTGGAGCAGACGTGGAGTGGTGGAAAATGCAAAGGATCTGTTATCAGAGGACTGGGGTGTGCCCTGGCTCTGCCACTCACTAGCTGTGCATCTTTGGGTTTGTCACAACTTCCCCCTCCTTGCTTCACTATCCTCCTCTTGAAAATGGGATTGATCTGATCAGAGGATCAGAGGAGACAATAGATACTGAATTGCTTTATTAACTGTAAAATCTGTAGCAAGAAGGGCTGACTATCAGTTATTTTCAGACTATCTATTCTTCTTCAAAAATTCAGGTGCCTTTCTGCATGGAAGGTTCATGCCCCCTTCATTTTTGCATTTTCTCAACCTGACACCATGCCGAACACTTAATGAGCACCTCAGTGAGTACTTGTTAAGTTCAAAAATGAACAACTGGAAGACATTTACCTGGAGATTAAGGTAGCTATTCTCTCTCTAAACTAAAAGGGAAGAGAGAGAGGAAATACAATCTATAGAAAGTTTTTGAATTCTCAGTATACACTTTAAAATATTTAGTATTTTCTGAAGTGAATAGATGAGCATGTAGTTTTGTGAGTGTGTGTATGAGAGAGGGAGGGGGAGGTGATTATTCTTTCTGTAGCTATAAGTCTGCTTTAAATTTGAATAATACTGTGCCTTTGAATTTTCATAACACTGAACCAAAAATTTGGCTCCTGGTTATATAAATATATTTTGCACAGAAATAAGAGAATAGAAATGGGCTAATAGGTCATCCCCTGGTTCTCATTCTTGATCCATTCATTCTTTCATTTGTTCATTCATTTAGTCACTGGCAGTAAATGTTTCTGTGAAAAAGTCAACCCCGGGGCCTCCCTGGTGGCGCAGTGGGTTAAGCAACACACTATGAAGCAAACCGCAGCCACTGCAGCACGAGTTTGATCCCTGGTGCCGGCCAGGGGGGGGACCCACATGGCGCAGCAGACCTCTCCTGCTGTGCCCGCTGCTCCCCTCAGCAGTGTACTGTTCTGCTCCCTGCTCTCTGTG
This sequence comes from Galemys pyrenaicus, assembly GCA_019455555.1. Taxonomy (NCBI): domain Eukaryota; kingdom Metazoa; phylum Chordata; class Mammalia; order Eulipotyphla; family Talpidae; genus Galemys; species Galemys pyrenaicus. The sequence goes on from JAGFMF010011367.1 coordinate 10,190, forward strand.
GTGAATCCTCTCACCCCCCACACACCTCTGGCCTGTACCCCAGTGCTTGTATGCATAAATAAATAAATCTTTAAAAAAAAAAGAAAGAAAGAAAAAGTCAACCCCTATTACAAGGTGAAAAATGTCAGACCCACACTTTTGGCTGACAAACTCCTACTGATCCTTCTGTAATAGGGTAGTTTTAGAAAAAGGGGAAGTTTTAAAAATCTTAGTTCCGCCCTAAGTGGGTGGAGCTAAGAAGAATAAGAAAATTTCTGCAAAGAAGAGAGGAGGAAAAAAGGAAGATGGAGAACAGCAAGGAGACCTGGAGAAGGCACGTGGAGCAGAGGGACATGTGAAAAAACTGTGCTTGCTTTTTGGTCTTAAACTAGTTAAAACAAATATAGGTGAGAGACCCGTGGGGAGGTTAACCATGGCAGCTTTCATCTTAATTTTAATTTTGCTCTTTCCTCCCAAATTTGTCTAACTCTTTCTAACCCTTTTGTATAGGTCTCTACTAAAAGGTCCTTTAGATGTGTGCCAGGCTTTTAGGCCTTGCTTTGGGCCAATCCTATTTGGCTAGACTTTTACCCTCAAGGAGATGGGTAACTTTGAATGCTTAACTTAGTAACTATATTCTTTGTTCTTTCTTTATTGTACCCTAGTTGTATTAAAGTTCCTTTCCATTAAAAGTTTAATATGTTTGTCTTAATGCGACAAATAGCAAAACCCATTCAAAGAGGGCAGGCTTAAAAGTTCTAAGTGCTCCTTTCCCTGCCCTGTAACACTTCCGGATCTTACTTCCTCTGAGCTATGGAACATTTGAAATCCTACTATTGTCTCTATTTGTGGCATTTTACCACTATCCCTTATCTTCACTTTTATAATTTCAGAGATCACTCCTCTACCAGGGATAAAATACCACCAGAATCCTTTAAAAGTCCCATCTCTGAAAGGACTATTCAGAGCAAGTCTGAGAATGTCAATGATTGCTTTGGTCCTAAATCCAAACTCTGGGTTGTAGATCATGCAAACTGGACCACAAAGACAGGGTACCCCACATCTCCCCATCATCCCTGCAGTTGGTTTTTTGGTTGTACATAACAATGGTTTGGTCACCCCCATCCCTAGGTATAACCCTGCTATAATCTCGCTTTTCTAGTTTACATTTCATCTCCCCTCTTCTCTCCTCCACCCTTGTCTATTCCCATTTTACGCTTAATTCTCATGCACCAGGCTTAGGCTGAGATGGAATAAAACCCTTTACAGTGTCTGCTGTGTCCAAATGTTCACCACACCCCCCTACTCCTTTCTCCCCACCCTTTCATGCCTCAACCACCACTCTAACCCTATGAAATAACATTTCCTTCCCATGCTTTATGTTTCCAAATTTTGTTCTCCCTAGGTTGCTGCCTCTATGTGAGGCCGGCAGCACCATTGTTATTATGATCATATATTAAGTTTAATGTGTCCAGAAGGCATTTTACACACTCATAAAGATCAGACCCTCTAAGAGCTCCCTGTGCTGAAGACTACAGAAATACCCCCTAGGCTTTAGTGGATGCATTGTGCTATTACGACCTCTAAATGTGCAAAGCTGGGTGGTGGTTGTTTATTATTGTTTGTGTTATTCTTGATGATAAATATAGCATTTTGAAGAGGACTAAATGATTTCCCAGCTTATAAGCAGAGTCAAAGTCTTGATTAGTGACATTTGGGCAACATCCCACAGTATTAGTGATATTAATAATAGGTGACATTTATTGAGTACATACTGTATGCCAGACAGTGCGCTAAATGTTTTACATGCATTATTCCACATAATCTGCCCAATGACCCTGTGCAATAGGTAATATTTAATTTAGAAGTACTTAATAAAAGAAGAAAATGGAGACACAGAGAAGTTTAGTGGTGAGTTTAAAGTCCAACGGCACAGAGGTGGAAAAACTGGAACTATTCAAACCCGGATTGCTGGTTCCAGAATATTCCTGCCTCAATATATAGAAACTGACACTGGAAGAGGTCTGCCTTTATGGTTTATGGACTTAAATGAGTTAAAGACAGATGTGACAGGTTAAGTGAGTGCTGTTAATGAGCACTTCTCTCTATGAAAGCTCTGAAGTCCACCCTTGTTCAGTCTCTGACAAGGTCTCAAGTGCCTGCAGGACTCCACCCCCACAAAGTCATTGTTTATATCTTCCCTCATGTAGGGGACAATGAATAACACGAGTAAAGGACTCAGGCAAGAGCACATCTCCTTTGCAATAGAAGCTGTAGGTTCTGGAGAACTGCACAGGAAGCGAAATAATAGTAAACCAGATGCTCCTTCCACAGAACACTAGCTCCATCAATAATCTTAGGTTCTCTCTAGTCCCGTGTCCTAACATCAAATAATGGATCAATTAGCCAAATGATTTCCATTGCCTCTCTGTCCCTTTACTTCATCAACAGTGTTTGCACTTCACTCAGCCTTTCCCTCTGGTCCCTCATTTTCCTCACTTAAGGCATCTATGGCCTAAAATAGGATCTCACTTGGGAAACATTGTTATCAAGGAAGTGCCCTTTTTAAGGATGAAACCCAAGCTCAAAAAAGTTATTTGCTCAGTGTCATGGAGCCTGTTCGTGCAGATGTTGAAAAAGAGCTGTTCCTCCTGGCTCTTAGGACAGTACCCTTTCCAAGCAATGTTGGAAAGTGCCCCCCCCCACTAACCCCACACCAATGGCACCCCATTCGGGTACAAGTCTTCCTAGAAGTCTCCCAGTGTTTCAGGCCACACATGCTCATTTGTCATACAAAACCAAAAACATGCTAAAATACTTACTATATCCTACCTGACATTTGTTTGACATCCTCAGTCCCAGAACCTGTAAATTACTGCTGTCCCTGGTGCTGATCAGAACAATGCAAAGGACATACTTAACCTGAGGGCTCCAAGGGATGAGGTTGTTAAAAGATAACAGTCACTGATTCATAAAGACTCATAAAACAAAAAGGTGCTGTTCTAGGAACTCAGTTTAAAATGGTAACTAGGAAAGGCATTGTGCCTGTCTTTATCAGGTCTGTTTTCTAGTGAAAAGACCGACAAGCAAGTAACCAAAATGTGCTGGGAGGGTTTCTTTAAAGACTTGAAAGACAAGAGACAAGAAGGAACAATCATGTAAAAACTGGTGGAGATAAGTCTAATGGAAAAACAACTCTTCCAAAATCCCTGCCTCTGGAAAAAGCTTGGCATATTTATATCCTTCTCAGTCCAGTGGGACTGGAGGACAGTAAAAAGAAGAGAGAGGAAAAAGAGGTGATCAGCAGCAAGATGGGGCAGGACCATATGAATCACAGCACAAGACTTAGGCTTTTTTCTAAGTGCAAAAGGACATCACTGGATGGCTTTTAGCTACACAGAGACGTGATTCAATTTACACTTTTAAATAATATTTTGTCATATAAAATTTTAAGCATATACCACATATTCATATTATGAACCCAAATATATCCACCACTTAGATTAAATAATTACCTATGTTTTTCTGTGCTTGAATCATGTAGACTCCCCCCAGCTGTCTACTCTCCCACTTAATATTGTTTTTATAGTTCTAGTTTCCTTTTTGAAGGTAAAATTTACTTACAATTAAATATATAACTCTTCACTGTAATTTTGAAAAATAAGATTCACGTCCTTGTCACAGAAACTTCCATCTTTCTAGAAAGTTATTTTATATTCCTTTCCACTCAACCCCCACCAGCTCCCAACCTCAAGAGTCTTTTAATGTTTTAGCTTAGATTACCTTTGCTTGTTCTAAAGGTTTATCTTCATGTAAGCATACAGTGTTATTTTCTTGTGTCTGGCTTCTGTCATTCTTGCATCATGTTTTTGAGATCGTCTATTTGTGTGTATCAGTGGTTTGCCTTTTAATTTTTCTGGTTGACTAGTATTGCATACAATATGTTTGTCAATTAACTTGTTGATGGATATTTGGGTTGTTTCCAGTTTCTGGCCATTATGAATAAAGCTACTATGGAAGAATTGTTGCACAAGTCTTGCTGTGGAAATACATTTTTGTAATTCTAAGATAAATACCTCGAGATAGAATTAATTTATATATTTTTTAAGTATTGGGAATAGAGTGAAGGTGGCAGGGGTAATGGCCAAAAGACCAGTTAACAGACATTTACAATAGTTGAGCGTAGACAGTACGATGGTTTACACTGGGAAAGGATTGTAGTAAGACCAGAGGGAGGAGAGATTTAAAATCTTTATTGATAAATACAATCAATAATATTTAATAGTGCCAGAAATGTGAGGTATGAGAAACAGAAGCATCAAAGATGATTAAGAGCTCTCCACTTGACTAAATTAGGTAGATATTGGGATTTTCTGTTGCAATAGAGAAGGTAGAGAAAGAAAAGCCATTCACATAATATCTAAAAGTTTCATTTTGCAATGCATCAGACATATCAAAGCAGACACTATGTTTGCATTTAGACACTGGTGCTCAAAAGGCACAGCCACTGAACCCTTGCATTCTGCTTCTATCTTATCAGATTCAGACTTCTCCCTATAAGGATATCAAGATCTGGTAGAGAAATGGAAAATTAATTTCATCTCACGATAATTTATTTACTCTGGTAAATTGGTAGTAACCACCTGAAACACTGCAAAGAAAGGTTCTGAGCCTACATTCAGGGCAGGTAGGTACAGAGGCGTGGTGTGGTTGGCAGGCAATGTCTTCAGCTGCATAGAAGCACAGGTTGATGGGACGCAATTCAGATATTGTTTATGTCAAATCAATTATAAATCCATGATTTATATTTTTCACAAGCTGAAAAGTTGACAATTGACTCTAGCATACCCAAGTATTAATAATATACAAATGTCTGAACTGTACAAGTTTACAGATTGACCCAATATTGCTTTTGCTCCTTTATTTCCATTTTCTACCAAAGTATTTGGTGATACAGACATCAGTGAATGTCAATGTCAATGTCTTTGACCTTTCACCTGATCTACAAATTGGAAAAAATAAAGAAAAAATTATACACATTTCTGAACTTCAGCTGGGAACCCCTTATGCCTTGAAGCTAAACAACATATTCTTATGAAAACCAATGCAAAGGATTTCAAACTTGAATACAGTGATGAATAATTTAAACATCCTGGGGAAAATGTCAAGAGTAGATTAAATAGATAATCAATATATAATCAGTGGCAACTTTCTCTTCTCAATAGAAGGCATGGATGAGTATTCTTGTTATTAATAAAGCTGATTATATATTTTATTAATTCATGACTTTAATAATCAAATTTTTCTTGAACACCTAATTCATGCCAGGTCTGTACTTGAATCTGAGTACAGAGACAGGTAAGTGATGGACATTGCCCTCACAATAGCTCACCTAGTCACGTAAATAAACCTAAGGCGAGTTGGATTTCTTGCTTTGTTACTATCCTGAAGAATGTCACAGAAGACTCCTTAGAGGATGGAAACCTGAAACTGTCATGAAATTAAATTAAATTAAGTTTTTCTGAATAAAATGGTGGCAAAGGGCATCCAAACAGCAAATACTAGCATGGAACAGGTCTGGACATGGGATGGAATATAGGCAGCTGGTGCTGAGTTCCAGTGAGATGATGATTCAGAAAACCAGGTTGAAGCAGTAGAGGAGAGCAGGGAATGTTGGATGGTTGAACTTGATGCTATCAGCTGCAAAGGAAACCATTATTGTACTGTTCAAAAAAGAAAGATGAGATCAAATACTTTAGAAAGGTGCTGTGGCAATGAGTGACTGCAAGGGAGGAGGTGATACTATAAAAGGAAGAAAATTACGGGTGTAAACAAGTGAAGAAGCAGGACAAAGATGACAAGGCCCTATACCAAAAGGTGATGGACTCTGACTGCAGGTGAGGGTCAGTGTGAGTGCTTGGCAATGGAAAGTAAAGAAAGGTAAAAATTAAGGAGATTTTTGGAAATTAGCAAGATATAGCAATTAAACGGATGATGAGAGTATGAATGTGTGAGTGGCTAGAAACTCACAATGGCAATGTCCTTTACAAATGCCTGTGAGAGAGCCATTTTGCCTGAATCCATGTACTCTTTCTACCTCTCTACACTCCCAGGTAACTTGACTCCCATTTCTTCCAGTAGCTATAGCAAACCTCTCTACAAAAGCCCGTAATCTTATGGACATTTTTAGACACACACACACACGTATATGCAAAATTCTACCTGCCTGTGTATTACTAGATCCTTCTATTTCTTCAAAGCTTGCATTGAATACATAATTCATGTCAGGTCTATACTTGGGGATACAGAGACAGGTAAATGATGGGTGTCAACTGTCTCCTTGTCTGGGAAGACATCTCAGATCCCTGCACCTGAAAATGATATTCTAAACTGTAAACTCAGCACTGACCTTACATTTCTTTGTATATTTTACCTTAGATTCCAGTTTTGGTCACGTTGCCTTCTAACTAGACTGGAAGTTTCTCGAGATCCCTGTGTGGGACTCAGTTCCAATTCTTCTGCAGGGGTCTAATCATGTCGAGTGGTAGAGACAGTGTTTTGTCACATGTGTCACCTCCCTGAACTGTCACCATTGCCTGGTCAGGTTTGTCAGCCACAGATTATAATTATGAAGCAACAGAGTCTGGAAGGATGGGCCTCAAATCTTTTGATTTGTCTTCCCATCACTTGGTCCTCATTTCTAGGAGTACCCACTAGTGAAACCCAACAGGGCTTCATGGAGTGCATTTAAAAATAAATCCTCAGCTCACACTTCCACTCCTGTAGCACCAGATGCTCGTTTCAAAGACAAGGAGCAGGCCTTGGGATGCTGCCTTGAAATCTCCTTCTCTGCTTTCTCCACCCAGATCAACTGACTGTAGATCCCAAGGTAACACGTTAACACATAGTTACACATTCAGGGAACAGGAAGGCTCCTGTGTCCTTTGTGGAAATGTAAGTAGGTAAGACAGGAGGGGAGGGGAGCAGTCTTGGTTTTCCAAGTCTCACACTCACTGAGCACTTACCATGGGCTAAATAAATACCACACCCTTTGGGAGCTCTTCTGCAGGACAACTGAAAAAACATAAGAGTTTTCTCAGTGTTTCTCAGGCTACCTTTTGCTAAGATCTTCCAGCACAGATGGCCTAGTAGACACCATGTAATCTTGAGATGTAGCCTGCATATGCACAAAGCAGCAAGTAACATATAACCTGGTGCATAGTTCACATGCATGAAAACATACATATGTAACTGAGGCATAAATCTGGCCCTGTGCTGGCTTTGTCTATAAATCATATAAAAGCTAACAGGGCTCCCGTGGAGGAGCTGTCCAGGTGCTGCCTGCCTAGCAGCCTCCACTGCCACTGCCCAGGTACCTTGTCTGATGCCCACAGATACTGCTGCTTCTGCTGCCGATATATCTTGTCTCCTACTGCCCCAATAAGGACTCGTGTTGGCCTCCAAAACGCCCTGACTCTTCTCCCACCTGCTGACATCATGAAACTTACAAGGCTTGGGTCCTGGCCCTACATTTCCCATCACCTGCTAGGTAAGCATCAGTCCATGAGCTCAAAGCACTAATGAATGGCAGAACCCAGTTTCAAGCCACTGCCATCTGTTTCCAAAGCTTGCACACTTCCTTCTACACTTTGCTGCTTCTCAAAGCAAAAACGACATGTGCAGTGAAGGGCTTGTTCTTACAATCCACTTGCTTGCTGTTCTGATGTACTTACCTTCACAACCAGGCTGTTGAAATGAAGGAGAGTTTTGCCTATGCTCCTGATTACTGCCGTCTGAGAAAGAGGATGGGAAGCAATTGAGAGGTAAACAAAGCAGACAAAAAGAGAAGAAACGCTGAGATGAAGGACAAGAAAAGAACAATCCAGATTGAGAATTCTAAAGAGAACAGCTTGGTTTGACTCTGAAAGTTCCTTCCCCAAAGTGGAGAGAATATGTTTACTGAGCTCTTATTATTGCCAGCCCCTCTTCTAAGCACTTTGCTTACAAGATAGTGACTGAATCCACCAATACCCTTGAGATACTGCTTGCATTTTCTGTGACTTTAGGGAAGGAAACTGAGGCACATAAAGGTCAACTACTTTTTCCGAGAGTCCTACAGGTCTAAAATGCTAGAACTAGAATTCCAGCTCAAGGAATTGGAGTCAAGGCCACATGCTCTCGGCCACAGAATAATTGTGACTCCGGCAGGCTGCACTAAAGGAGATGAAAATCTGTTGTAAAGTCATAGTCCCTGTCCTCAGAGGGTTTAAGATGACCAACCCTGGAGACAACGGTGTGACCAGCACTGGAACAGGCCTGGAGCACCAGGTAATTAAGTCATTCATCTCTATGAAAATCCCCCCAGTGATCTGTATGGGCCAGCAGTTCCTGGCCCTGGCTGTGCTTTAGAACCACCTGGGGAGTTCTTACACAGCACTGTTGCCTGGGCCTCATGCCAGACCAATTGAATCAGAACCTCTTGGGGTGGGGCCTCAGTATCTATAGTTTTTTAAAGCTCCCCAGGTGATTCTAATGGGCAGCCCAGGCCCGGAGCCACTGATGCAGGTAAATGTGAAGAGGCCATCACTAAGTGCAGGACGAACTCTGCTCAGCAATTGAAATCCTTCCATGCAGTTTGCCTAGGCAGTTTCACAAAAGGCTCCTCAATGACAGGCACTGTGTCCCCTATGATTATTTTGGTATCTTTCAAGGGATGGAGCAAAATGAATTGTTGAATCATAGTCAGGAGCTCCCTGCACCTTGCTGATCTAGTGTTTTTGCAGCATTCTTTGGTGTTCTAGCGTCTGTGGAATGGCCAGAGGGGACTGCCTTATGATGGAGGTGGAGAAGTGGGGGGAAAATGGAAGCAAGCAGATTTTTTTCACTCTCCTGCCACCAGCATCAATGTTCGACACCTGCAGTCTTATGAGCACACATGGAATGTGGTGTGCTCATGAGTGGGCACACGGAGCCTATAAGGGTGGTGTCACAGAGGTGCAGTCCGAGAATAAAGCACGGCAGCAGAGGACAAATGGGGACAAAGGATCATGCAGCGGAGTACAGTGGAGACAAGCAAAGAGACCACAAGAGAACGCCAGAGAGCCAAGAAAGAGCAAAGTTTCTCCAGGAGCCAAGAGGCCTTCCAGATTCCATGCCTGCCCCACACCCACCTGCCTCACTATAACTGGTGTAGAAAGATCATTAAAAGCCTGGAAAATCCACTGAGGGCTCCAGGACTCCTCCTTTTCCCATCTGCTCAGATCATAGAAAACCTGCTCTGTGCCATGCTGGTGCTACAGTGGCGTACTCGGCAGTATGATTCTATGCAGACAGGTCTGGAGCCTTCTGAAGAACTCAGGAGGGACCGGAGTGGCAGATCACAAGCATGTGACAACACCAGAGGAAATCTGGCAGCACAGGAGGTGACCAAAGTCCGGGAGCTGTGGGAAGAGCTAAAGACACTGCAGGAGCATAGGAGATAGACAAGGTCCAGGAGTATGGAACAAGACCTCATGTGGAAGAGTAGATGGCCCGCGAGGACCACCTGAGGCAGCCCATAACCCCTGAGGCAGCAGACTCATCAGGAAAGAGAGAAGACCATGACTCATTATTTGGAGCTGGCTCAGTGCTGACACAAGGGAAAACTGATGGACTTGGACTGACAATCCCACCAGAAGGCTGGGGAACACTGGCAGGTCGATGTTATGATTATGGGACCCTAGAGGTGGATAGTATCACTTGTACATCCCAGAAGATGAGAATCAGAGGGTGGCCAGTGGGCCTCAGTGGTTTAAAGCAGCCGTGTGTGAGGTTCTCTGAAGCCAGGCAGAGGAGATATAGCAAAAAGCCAACTTAAATAAGGCAAGTGCTAAGACTGGGAAGCCCTGAGCAGTTGTTAAGCATCCAAAGGGAGCTAAAGAAGGTAGGGGTTGCCCTCCCTGGTGGCACAAGGGGGTAAATCTCGGCATTATGAACTATTGGTCACCACTGTAGCACTAGTTTGATCCCCGGCCACAGAGGTGCACTCATGCCTAACTCAAGTAGGGTGTGTGCATGTGCAAGTGAGCGCACCTGGGCCTTGAGACACAGGGCCTATAGGGGCGGCGTCACGAGGATGCCAGAAGAGAGGCAGAGGGAGAGCATGAGTGAGCCAGCCCAGAGAGTGAAGATACGCCCGGGGCTAGAAGGCCTGCCAGCCTCCTGGCCCCCCGACCCCCATGTACCTGGTCGCCTCTGATATAATGAAGCAATAAAAGCCTGAACAAGCCACCGAGGGCTCCAAGACTCCTCCTTGACCTGTCTGCTCAGGATCATGGATAACTTGCCCCGTTCCTTGCTGGCACTATAAGCCTTCAGCGGCTTTTCCGGCTTTTAATGATCTCTGTACACCATTTGTGGTGAGGCAACCAGGTCCAGGGCACAAGGGGGTAAGATCGGCATTATGGTAGCCACTGTAGCACTCGTTTGATCCCCGGCCACAGAGCTGACCCACATGGCGCGGCAGACCTCTGCTATCTCACCCACTGCTCCCCTCAGCAGTGCATTTCAGTATATCCACCTGTTCTGGTGAATCCTCTTACCTCCCACGCCTCTGGCCTACATCCAGCTCTTGTATGCATAAATAAATAAATCTTTTTTTTTAAAAGAAAAAGGCAGGAAGACTCTTAAAATCACTTGTGAGTGACAGTCTGTTTATTTTTGAATAAGGTCAAGGTGCTGAGGAACCATCCTTGGGAGACAGGTGAGGAACGTGGCTTGAAGTGGAAACCACAGCTGAAGAGGGGACCTGAGAGAGGCCACATGTGGAGCTCGCTATCTATGGATCCCAGGCCATGTGCATGAGAGAGGGCTGGCCTTAGTGCAGGGGTCTGCTTGTCACAATGGTGGCCATGGAAGCCAAGTGTTGGAGTGACAGCAGTGAGTTCCCCTGGGAACTGGGCGATTACCCCCGCCCCAAAAGAATATTGATTGTCACCAGTTTCACAGAGAGTGCATCATGGGAGTGGATGCAGTGTGTGGATTGTGGCTGAGACCACAGCCAGAGAAGGCCAGGAAGCCTGACAGCTCCAGGTGTGTGAAGGCAGATGCCCTGAGTGAAGACAGGTTCCACCCTTGTGAGCAGTGCCTTTGGCAGCAGACTTGGTAGATGATCTGCCAGCGTCAATAACCATCTTGTCTTTTTGCCCTTAGGTTGATGCCCTCCCTGGGCTTACTTGTATTCTGTTGCATTGCTATATTCAGTTGTATTGTTTACTTTTGTGGGTCATGGTTGCAGTATTCATATTTGCCAAGGGAAACTTGTGTAGATTGTATGGTGAAATACCCTGAGAGGGGTGGATTGTAGGTTAATGGAAGTGATGGGTTTTTTTCCACCCTCCCACCATTAGCATCAATGATTGACACTTGTGGTCTTACACACAGTGGTGTGCGCATGCGTGAGTGGGTGCACCTGAGCCGGGAGGCTGAGCCTATAAGGGCAGCGATACAGTAGTACAGTCAGCAGAGACTAGTGAAGAGACCACAAGAGAACACAAGAGCACCCAGAAAGAACAAAGATTTACAGGGGGCTAAGAGAAGCCTCCTAGACTCCTGGCCCTGTGGCCTCCCTCCCTGCCCTGAACCTGGTTGCCTCCTGGTCCCCCGACCCCCATGTACCTGGTCGCCTCTGATATAATGAAGCAATAAAAGCCTGAACAAGCCACCGAGGGCTCCAAGACTCCTCCTTGACCTGTCTGCTCAGGATCATGGATAACTTGCCCCGTTCCTTGCTGGCACTATAAGCCTTCAGCGGCTTTTCCGGCTTTTAATGATCTCTGTACACCATTTGTGGTGAGGCAACCAGGTCCAGGGCACATGGGGGTCGGGGGGCCAGGAGGCTGGCAGGCCTCCTAGCCCCGGGCGTATCTTCACTCTCTGGGCTGGCTCACTCATGCTCTCCCTCTGCCTCTCTTCTGGCATCCTCGTGATGCCGCCCCTATAGGCCCTGTGTCTCAAGGCCCAGGTGCGCTCACTTGCACATGCACACACCCTACTGAGTTAGGCATGAGTGCAGGATCTTGGGTGCCCATTGTCAACATTATGGCGGGAGATCAGAAAAGCCCGATCGCTTTTCCATTTACCTTACGGGGCTCCAGGACTTCTCCTTTATCTGTCTGCCCCATTCAAACAGAACCTGCTCCATGCCTTGCTGGCACTGCAAGAGGCAAGTCTCTGGACAAAGTTTCCAGGGAAATTGAAATTAGTGCAGATCAGCAAGACCACCCAGAAAACAACTGACAATGTCTTTACTTCCTTGGTTACAGGTAGGATTATTTATTCTCAAGTCCCAGCTCTAGGACAGTCCATTCCAAGAAAACTAATGTGTACGCACCAACATTCCAACTTAGAACCTCAAGACGGGCCACAGCTGTCTTCAGTAGTCAGCCACATCCTCTACTTCCTTGGGGTATAGATGCGTATGACTGTCTCTCATTATAGACTTTCAAGAGTGGGAATTTTGTGCTCTCTTTCTATGTTATCTAATATCTGACAGTCCCACGCCCAGAAATAGTAGAAAACCAATAAAGACTTCCTGGGTAGAATAAATACTAGAGCAGACCTCACTTGCTCTCTGAACTAACTCCTTTGTAGGGATAACTGGCTAAAAAGAGGCCTGAGCACGGACAAGTAAGGACTACAGAGAGAAGAAATACAGACAGTCCACAGATGGGTAAAGATATTTTCATCCTCACTGAAGTTTAAAGGAAAGCAATTTTAATGGCATTTTTTACCCATCAGGTTGGTAAATGATTTAGATCAGTAATACCCAAGCCTAATAGAAGTATGGAAAATTGGTCTTAGAGACTGTTAGGGAACATAAATTAGAATAGCTTTTTTAGAGGCCATACGGCAGGATAATTTTTAAGTATGGATACTCTTTGGCCTGAAAACTTATCTCTAAAAAAAAATAATTATCCAGGGAGGCTTCCCTGGTGGTGCAAGGGGTTGAGTGCCACACTGTGAGGCTTCTGCAGCCACTGCAGTGCAAGTTCGGTTCCTGGCCAGGGAGCTGACCCACATGGCTCAGCAGACCTCTCCTGCCTCACCCGCTGCTCCCCTCAGCAGTGTATTTCTGTCCATCTCCCTGTTCTGCTCCCTACTCTGTCTCTGGTGAATCCTTTCACCCCTCATACCTCTGGCTTGTACCCCAGCTCTTGTATGCACAAATAAGTAAAATACTTTAAAAAATAATTATCCACAGGAGATTATTGGATGAATAGACAAAATGCTGTTTATGATAAAAATGTAAATAATTTAATTGTCCTTAAAAATCAGATTTATTAAATATATTAGGGCATATCTGCCCAATAGAATAATATGCTACTATCACAAAGGAGAAGGTAACCTCTAAATGTGGAAAGATATTCATGACATGGTGTCAACATGTCAACATTATTAATATGGTTATGCATTTACTAGCCTGTCATATCTAAATACAATATGATATAGAAATATCTAGATAGATAAAGATCAATTGACCAACAGACAGACAGATGAAGATGAACAGACAAGATGAAATTATCTTCAAGAGCAAATGTTCATTTGTTGATCCAAGTAGTGGGTTTATCTGAGGACACTCTGCTTCCTTACATACCTCTATATTGTTGAATTTCCTTAACCACCTCTATAGATTGCTTGCTTTTACAAACCAAAAAACCCATTTGTCTCAAAAATAAGGTCAAGAAGTGGCGGCATTAGGGGCAAAAAGAACAAGAAAGAAATTACAAGTAAATGCTGACCCAGTTGGGGCTGGGGCAGAGGTGCTGCCACCCCTGAAAATGGATCTTCAATCTTCTTCAAAATTCTCCAGTCCTTTCTTTGCCTCTAAGATCTTTGTGGGAAGGTGCCAAAGCAATGTCTGATGGAAGAACAAAAGAGAAAGGAAGACAATGAGGGAACGAGAGGAATGAGGACCAACTGCCTGAGTTTGCCTGAATGGCAGGGAGGCAGGATGCAGAAAAGACTTTCAGTGTTCACATCAGGAAAGTCCCAGAAAAACCAGGATGACTGTAGCCTTGATGGAAAAAAGAGACTCATGTCTCCCTGATTTGAGAACCTACAGTAGTTTCCAAGAGTCTATAGAGCAAGAGAACTGTCTGCTAGTATCAAGAAAGATGGATTCCAAGCCCAGCTCTCCCACTAAATAGCTTTGTGATCTGAAGCAAACCACCAGCCCTCACTTAGCATTGGCTTTTCCGGTAAAATGAGAGGGTAGGACTAAGTGATTTGAAAGCCCTTGAAGTTCTCTGGTTCATTGTGGAAGTCTCTGTCTGGGTTCTAGAATTATTCCCATGATGTTTCTATATGAGGTTATTCATTGTTTCTTTTTTTAAAAAAATTATTTATGCATATAAGAACTGGGTACAGGCCAGAGGTCTGGAGGGTGAGATGATTCACCAGAGACAGAGTGGGGAGCAGAACAGGCAGATCTGCTGAAATACACTGCTGAGGGAAGCAGCAGACAAGACAGAAGAGGTCTGCTGTGCCATGTGGGTCACTTCCCTGGCCGGGGATTAAACTCTTGCTGCAGTGGCTGAGGATGCTTCAAAGCGCGATGATTAATTAACCCCTTGTGCCACCAAGGAGGCCCAAGAATGTTCACTGTTACCTGATCATGGACCCTTAGGTTTTCAAGGGTAAAGACTATATCTCTCTGTTTATATGTTCCATACACCCCTGGCATGGTGGTGGAAATGTGTAGGCTGGCTCTCCACCTGGGGGTCATCAGTGGAGCAGGTGGTTGCTGTCCACCGCATCTCAGGCCCGGGAAATCCGGGCAGGTAGAACTTGATTATTGTCAGAGGCCTTTAGCAAGCAATGCAGGTGTCTCAAGGGGCAGGAGAAAAACAAGGAACAAGAGCCATTAGCTGAGGCCCAGCTATGCCACCCAAAATCAAATGAAAGGAATACCATGATGCACTGAAGCTGGCACTAGTGGCCGAGAGCCAATGATGCTCATCTCTTCCCAACTCCCATGGCACCATTTTGTTGCTTGAAATCAACCATGATGGGTATATTTACACCATAATCACTGGCAAATACTAAAACTCTAGGTTCTTTCTCTTTCTCTCTCTCAATAAATGATAAACTATCAGGAGAGATCACTGAATAGGTTACCACAGGAAAGAGAAAGTAGTTCAGGCCTAGGGCTTCTTCTTGAGGATGTAGGGCACTGAGCTGGACCTGCTTGAGCAAAGTCACAGGGACCCTCCATCTAGGGTGAGGCAGAAGCAGGAAGTCAAATGAGAAGAAGAGATGGGAGGAAAGGAAGGAGAAAGGGGGCAGACTAGTCATCTGTAAGTAGAGCTAAGCGAAACATTCAGTCATTCACATACCATTGAGGAGACAATGAGTTTCCCAACACAGTAGGTCTTTAAGCCGAAGCTAAACAGCCATTTTGCAGAATGATATAAAGACAGAGGGAGGCTTCAAAGGTAGAAAAAGCAAGAGCTTCAAAGTAAAAGTGATTTAGCCCTGAAGCGCAAAAACATGGCTATCAACCATCTGTTTGACCTCAGGTAAAATTACTGAATCTCTCTGGGATTCAACCTCCAAATGTTTTCAATGGCAATAATGGAATTTAATTAACATGATGTGGACCAGTTAAACACATGCATGATCCAGAGTAGCTCTACTGATTGAACAGAATATACTGGTTGAGCTAAGGAAAAGAATATCTGGTGTGTATATATTCTTGTTTTTTGAATAGCTTCATGACCGCAAAAAGTTTGTTAAGTATTGATCAGCATAAATTCCTCAGTGACTATTCATAATCCCCATCTAAACTAAGTTGGTGGACAAAACCAAAGTGACCTCCACACTTTTGTTGCAATGTTGAAGGGATGTTGCAATGACCCCTTGGGAAGAGATATTACAGCTACTAGCTGTTCAGCTGCTTAGGTCAAACCCAATGGATACCCAAGCAAGCTAAGGATGAGAGTTTCCTGCAGAAATCAGCAAATCGTGAGTAAGATTCAAGGTAGATTCTGTTTGAGAATATTCAAATATCCATCCACTCATGTTATCATTCTTTCTCTTGATCTACAGAGAACACATCTTCACAGTACCTTCTAGAAGCCCAGAAGAGATTAGCCCATGTGGCCCAGGGAGAGGTTAAGTCAGATATTCAGAGCTGGAACTAAATAGCCCTGTAGTCACATCCACTCATATTAAACTGACAGAGATTGACTTAGAGGCGTCTATCCTCATTGCTCCTACTCAAAACATGTCCCTCCTGTCCTCCAAAATGCCAGCGTCCAAAGCCAGAGGTGAGTGTTTCATACTTCTCAGAAGTCAGTAGGTGCCCTCTTGGCTTCTCTGGTCTACATAAACACTTGTAAAATGCTCCCCCCTGGGTGGTGTCCTGGGGTCAGGTTAAACATTGGAGGGTACACAGAGGTCACAGGGAGATGGGGTGGGAAAGGGGTATGGTAGACAGGTGCCATTTCCATTGGGATATACCCGGCAAGTATGGAGACCTGGATGCCCTGATCTATCACTCAGCCCATGCTTGAACTTGCACACCTCATCTTCCCCGAGTATAACTCCTGTGGGTTCTACCACTTTCTTTCCTGACGCCCATCTTCTATTGGCACCCACCTTCCTAAACCAGTTTACCAGCCTCTTAACTGATCTTTCACCTGCTTTTGGCTCCCCTCATTTTACCTTGCTAATCAGCATGGAGGGCAGGGGAGAAATAGCAATAAAGATGCTTATAAAGGAAGATGAGGGGCCTCCCGGGTGGCGCAGAGGGTTGAGCACTGCTCTGTGAAGCAGCCACTGCACAGCAGCACGAGTTCGATCCCCGGCCAGGGAGGGGACCCACATGGTGGAGCAGATCCCTCCTGTCTTGCCTGCTGCTCCCCTCAGCAGCATATTTCAGTCCATCTGCCTGTTCTGCTCCTCACTCTGTCTTTGGTGAATCCCCTCACCTCCCAGGACTCTGGCCTGTAGCCCAGCTCTTGTATGCATAAATAAAAAAGGAAGATGAGGAGGAAGAGAAGGGAGAAAGGGAGAGAAAAGCATTACTCATAGACTCAAGGAAAGACATTTCAGCTAGTCAGGGAGAGAGGAAGAAACAAAAATACTGGCTAAGAAAAAGTATAAAGGTGTGACTTTTAAGGAAAAAGAAGATGGCAGGAATAGACTGAAGAGAGGCAGTGAGAAAACAGGGCAGGGAGGGAGGTGTGGAAGGACAGGCAGCAGGCCACTCGGGCTGGACCACCAGCTCAGGGTGAAAATGAAACACAAGAGCTGATGTTCACTAGGCCCAATCGAAGCTGGGCTTCAGGGGCAAGGTCTCGCTCATCGCAGCCTCACTGGCAATGGGCTGTGGAAGTCTGTGTGCTCCTGCACTTTAAGGAAGCTTCTGCTGCCTCACAGCTCCGCTTCAAGCTCAAGGTGCCAGCTCGATCTGTGGGAGCTCCCAGACACCCCCATCTCACCACCAAGGCCCAGCTGCTGTAGCAGCCTGCTCAGGGAAGGGCACTGAAGCTTGTTCAGTTGTTTTAAAAATCAATTTAAAAATGCCTCACTGGGGCCTCCCTGGGGCACACCAAGGGATTAAGCATCGCACTATGAAACATCCAGTCAGGGAGGTGACCCACAGGGCGCAGCAGACCTCTCCTGCTTCACCCGCTGCTCCCCTCAGCAGTGTATTTCTGTCCATCTCCCTGTTCTGGTCCCTGCTCGGACTCTCGTGAATCCTTTCACCCTCCCCCCAACACCTCTGGCCTGTACCCCAGTTCTTATATGCATAAATAAATAAATATTTTTTAAAAATAAAAATAAAAATAAATAAATCAGATGACCCTGCAAAGAAAGTCATATTTCCCCACACTTGAAGAGTAAAGAAATTGAGTCTAGATGAATTTGTAGGCCCATAGTGTTAGAACAGGAGGAAGCCAGGATAGAATCAGCTGCTAATATTTTAATAACTTGTATTCTCTCCCCCGTTCCTGGTTCTTAAAGCAATATATTCTTATTATGAAAAATATAAACAAATAAAATAACAAAATGAAAGTCACCCATAACCTTCTACCCAGAGAGGAATAAACATTTTGTATATTTCGTTCCAGTCCTTAAAATTAATGTATCTACATATTTATCGACTTACAAAAGTGAGTTCTTATAGTATGTGTGTGTATATGTGTACGCATTGTATAATCTATGTAAAAACTTCACTTTATGCGGTGACAATTTCTGTCCAACCTTTGCTTATTCTTGAGGACCTGATTGGTTACATATAGCAATAGCTCATATATGACTACACCATAGTTTATCCAAACCATTCTCTATTCTTGGGCATGTAGGTTGCTTTCCACTTTGGGGGTTTTATCAATGACTTTAAAAGAATGCCTTTTAGTATAAAAGACATTTGGGAGCCCTGATAGTAAACCCTGTGATGTCAAAGAGATAGCAGTGGACATACAGATTCAATAAGAAAAAATATACATACTTGGAAAACCCTTATGACCAGTAATATAGTGAGAAAAGGAAGAACTTGGCAGCATCAGAGGAAAGTGAGATGAATGTAACTTGGAGGGGTCCCGTAAGGTTTCATTGAGAAGATGAAATACCACATTTAGAACAGGGGTCAGTAAACTTTTTCCATAAAGAGCCAGATAATATGTTTGAGGCTTTGCAAACCAGATGGTCTCTATTACAATAACTGACTGTCATTGTTGCCTGCAAGCAGCCAGGGACAATACAGAAATGAATAGGTATGTCTATGTTCCAATGCAATTTTATTTATAAAAAGATTGTGAGTTTCATTTGGTTCACAGGCTGTATTCTGCCAACCCCTAACTTAGAATGGCAAAAGTAGAGATTCTGTTAGGGATGCCTCAGAGGGAAGACAATTCGGCTAGAAGGGAATGGAACACATAACATAGGAAGAAAGTACAGAGTAGGGAAAGTTAGGGATTTAATGATTTAACAGGTTGGGGTCTGGACAGCAGGCGGCTGTTCCCTCCATCTTCTCAGAGTCCTTCTGATAACATGGACTGGGAATCAGAAGTCCCACATCCTGCTTATTATTCCAATTTTCTTAAAACAAGTAATATCTTCAAACATCATCTTTATTATTAAAATAAAGTCACACACAGCATTAAAAAAATCTATGAATTTTATTATGTAGTACTAGAGAATTCATTCATTTTCATGGGACCATTTTTAATTAATGGGGGCCCATGATGCTGTCTCTCTAAGAACTCATGGGAAGGATTCCAAACCTAGAGATCCTGATTTTGGCTTTATCTGTTGCCTGTTTTCGTGCTTATCTGCATCCTGTAAACCAGTCCACTTTAATAGAGAAAAGTCCAACAGTTATCCAATTAGAAGAAGCAGGCGTGGGGCAGAAGATGGGGAAGGAGCTCTTTGTGGCTGTGTCTTCCTTGGAGCATGAATCTCACTGTCCTCGATGGAGCTTGAGACGGAGCAGCTGGCCCTGCAGGTGTGTGAAGTCAGCTGCCTGCCTGGCCTGTGGAATAGGCCTCCTTCTGGGTATGACTCCAAACTCATCCCTCTATCTGGACTCGGCACAAACTGCCCGTACATGGTCTTCAGTTCCTTCTATTCCCATCACTCTCATCTCAGTGTGCGGCTCTCAGAGTGATCCCCCAGAGTGAGTAATATCTGCATCATCTGCAAACTTGTTCGAAATGCAGTCTGAGCTCGACCTCGACCCAGACCCACTAAATCAGAAACTCTCGGGAAATGTATTTTTTTTGGAGGGGGAGGGGGACTGGATAACCAGCAATCTGTGTTTTAACAAGACCTCCAGATGATTATAATACACACTCAATTTTGGGAACCACTGCCTAGGATTCCCCCTAATCCCTGCAGGACAGGGTCTGGCACAGAGGCAGTGTTCAGTGCATGTTTGTAAAGTAAGTCAATCATGAATGCCTTTGGAGAAGTCCTCTTCCATGGAGCTCCTAGCCCTAGCAAAGAGAAGACCCTGGAGCATAGTGGCCCATAGTATTTGGGCTTTGGGAATAAGAAAGATCCAGATTCAAATCCAAGTCTTCACATGCCAAGCGTCATCTCTATATGATGATGCTAACTAGGTTGAGGGAGATTCAAGGGTTACATTGCAGAAAATGTTCAGGAGCATGTGTTTATCTCTTGCGATGGAGCCCTGCAGGGATTAGGGGGATCCTAGGCAGTGATTCCCAAACTGTGTGTGGATAGACACTGAGCCAACTCGAAGGCCTCCCATAGCTCTGATACTCCTAAGAGGAAAACCCCTCTCCAGATGCCCTAGGTTTGCGTTCTATTTCTTCCTTGAATTGACTTGCATAAGTCTTAACTTCCCTGAAATGTGGCCTTGGGCAAGCCCCTTGCCCTTTCTGAGGCTCCATTTCCCCATCAGTACAAAACCGAACCAGTGGACTTCAAACACTTTTTAAGTTGTAAAAGTCTTTATTTAAATAATAACACTGAACTCCTGAATATGGACTACATTTAAATATATAGCTGTTCTGGCTGATTGCACAGGGGTGAGGGTGGTGGCAGGGAAGGACAGAGCTGACCAGCCTCAGCCCCTCCCAACTCCTGGTACACTTAGGGCATCAAATACAGGGAGCACATCAGCCCACCCATTCTAGGCCCCACTACTATCTGACATCTCCTGTAACCCCCTTACTTCCCACAGCCCACTGGCCTTCTTCCTTTTCCTCAAATGCACCAGTCATCATTCCCTCCTCTGAGCCTTTGCAATGGCTATTTCCTTCGGAGCGTATACAGAGTACACTCTCCCTCTAGACACCCTTACTTCTTTTGAGTCTTTGTTCAGCAAGGTCCAAGGCACCTGTTTCGAATCACAAGCCTTTTCACACACTAATGCTTCTACTCCCCTCCCTGTGCCCCACTGGCTTTCCCTTCCCCAAACCCTTATCAGATTCTAACTTCACATCTGTTTTTCATAGTGCATATTGCCTATGGCCACTCTCCCTCTGGAATAGGGGCCTCCCTGAGGGCAGAGATCTGTGCGCAGTTTGCTCACCAATATAGCCAGCCGCTGGAACAGTGCTGCAGAGCATGGCAGTCCTGGCCTGTACCTGGTGCAGTGAAAGCCCGGAGACTTAAGGGCTCTTTTTTCTAAGTTGTCTCCTTGTTGTGCCTTTACTGTCCCAGCCGTGTGCCTCATCTGGAGCAGAGCCAGTGTCAAAAGGAAACACAAAGCAATCAGGGCCTCCCTGGTGGCGCTAGAGGTTGAGCGCCACACTGTGGGGCTTCCAAAGCCACTGCAGCGTGAGTTCGATCCCCGGCCAGGGAGCTGACCCACATGGTGCAGCTGACCTCCCCTGCCTAGTCTGCTGCTCCCCTCAGCAGTGTATTTCTGTCTATCTGCCTGTTCTGCTCCCTGCTCTGTCTCTGGTAAATCCTCTTGCTACCCCCACCCTCCCCCCATGCCTCTGGCCTGTACCCCAGCTCTTATATGAATAAATAAAAAAATAAATAAAATCTTTAAAAAATCAAAAAGGACACACAAAGCAGCTCATCAGTCTGATTCCCTGAGACCCAGGGCAAAGCTGCCAGCCTGTCCCCACATCTCTACCACCAATGTGTCCTAGTCAGAGTGAAAGAGGGCTAGTGGGGCGGGCACAGGAGCACAGGAGGTGTGCCTGCAGGAAAGGACTGCGGGGGAGGAAGCAGGAGGGAGGAGGGGCTCTACTGCGGGTGGCTCAGCTGGGATCTAAAGTGTGAGCACCCCCCACAGCACCTCCTGTACCCTAAATAGGACTAGGATGAGGGACATGAGCTCAGCACCCACTAGAAGCCAGTTCTGGAACTGGCTGTCTCATTTATCCTCCTGACAAAGCTGGGATACGCAAGGAGCTAAACCCCAGAACATGACGTAAGCTGCCCAAGATCTCCCTAGTGAGGGAGTGCCTAGGATTCAGATCCAGGCCATCTGGCTCCTGAGCCTCGCTCTTCCCCCTGTTAGCGTTACCCAACACAACACGTGCACGCTGGAGAAATAGCTGAGTATTTCCCAGGGGGACAGGGAAGAAGCCCAAGAAAACCACCAGGTGAACCTTTGCTCTCCCTGCCTCACTGGTCTCCTGGAGCCACAGACCCCCGCAATTCCAGGAATCCCTGCCCCTGGGCACTTCTGTGAATCCTGGAGGTTGCTTTTGCTCCTGGTCCCTATACTCAGTCACCACCATAACCAAGGGGAGTGTTTGCCCACGTCATCCCCTTTCCCTCAGGCGCCCGAGGAGGCTGTGAAGCCTGCGATGAGATGTTTTGTCTGGCTAAGCTTTCGGACTGATTGAAAGTCTTCAGAACCTGCGCTCCTCCTGGCACTGCTCTTCCTGGAAACGGTTGCCAGGGAACACAGCGATGCAGCCTTCACTGTCAGAACTAATGAAAGTCGGAGAGCTATTAGGGGGAGGATTTTTTTTCTCCCTCCCCCTTGCGCATAATTCCACTCTTCCAGTGAGGTGTCTGCATTTCTGTTCTGTTTGTGAGATGTTAATTGCATCCTCATTGTAATTCCTTGCCCACCACCATCACCTCCTTTTGAGCTTCAGCCCCTGAAGCAGGCTTTTGAGATAATGAAGCTAAGTGACCAGAGGGAGGGCGCCCAACCTCTGTCTGGAGTGATCTTCCCTATGCATGCATCTGATCAGGCCACATGGCTGCTGAAAAGTCTCCTGTGGCTCCCAGGGACCCCAAGTCACAGCACTTAAGGATTCTCAGAGTCAGTTCCCAACTGTATTTTGCATCCTGCCTCCAGGGAATCCAAGCTTAAAGCCATAGCGGGTCAACTCTTCTGCCATGACACACTCACATCTTGATTTTGGGTGCCCATTGCCATCTGTCCAGAATGTTCTCCATCTCACTAGCTCTTTCAGGGATCAGCACACAAGCCACCTCCTATCTGAAGCCCTCCAGTCCTACTACAGACAATCCTATGACTCCTCCCTGTTCCCTACATGACACAAGTCCCAACAGAACTAGTTGGGGGCAGATCTATCTTCTTTAGCAAGTGAAGTCCTTGAAAATAGAGCCAGGCTATGTCCCAGCTCCAAATTCCCAGAGCCTCGCACTGTGGCTGGCCCTTAGTGGATGTCCACAATGCTGCTGCTCACTTCTTGCCACCCACCTATTCATAGCTGAGCCCAGGAGGGGTGAACAAACATACCTGTGGATCACAGTTCAGATGCCACCCAGTCACTACTGCCCAAAGCATCACAGAGTATGAAGAAAAAGTCAGGTCTGGAGTCCTAGGAGCTCATTCTGACTGGTATTTATAGCAAGTAATTAGCTCCCTTCCCTAGCACCCCTGGAGGATCTGGGAGACAATCTGAGAAGCAGGAATGAGGAAAGGCATATGAAAGAATTGCCATAGAAACCTGGAGAAGGGGCTAGGAGCCAGGGGAAGGGAGAGCGTCCCTCTGCAGTGGAGGTGCTTCTCCCCTGTAAGTGGAGGGGCTCAGTTCTGGGAGAAGGATGTCCCAGGGCGGCCTTCCTCCACTCCAGTCCAGCCTTGACAAGCACCATCTCTTCCCTCCAAGGGAGATGCTGGTTCTGCAAGAAGTTCCAAGTCACCAAGCAGGAAGAGTCCCATTAGTTCTCTTCCTTTGGACTCCCGCAGAATTCACTCTCACCCCAGTAATAGCAGCCTCCTGGCCTGCCTACCCAGAGGTGGAGGAAGCAAGCGGTAATTTTCCCACCCAGGGGCAAGATGAGGGAGTTAAGGTCGCTGCTCAGGGCACTTTGCCATCGCAGGATTCTCAGCACCCCTCACCTGGACTCTGCAATCACCTCCTAACTGCTCATTCAGTCAGTTCCTACATCCCTTCAGTCAATTCTCCTCGTTTCCACCAGAGTGATATTTCTCAAATACAATTCTGATCATGTCACTTTCCTGTTCAAAATTCTCCAGCAGGTCCCCATGGTTTTCAGGATAGAAATTCTTACCACTTTGCATGGAATACATACAGGCTCCATCATGTTTTGGCTCTGGGGCCACTTCCAGCTCCCTCCTCCCATACCCAATCCATGTGATTTTCATCTCAGTCATACTAAGAAGTGTGTGGTTTTCCAAACACTCAGCTCTCTCTTGCCTCCAGGTCTTTGTCCATGCTGTTTGTCCTTACCCACTGCCTGAAATGTTCTTTCCTTCCTCCCTCTCCTTCATCCTTTTCCCCTTCAAATGCTTCCCCACCTTTTAAGTCTCCAAGACCACCCCTTCTTAGCGAAAGCTTACCAGACTCCCCAGGTAGACCAGGAGTCTCTCCTGTAGCCCCACTGGATTTCCCAAGGCCCCATGGAGATGTTCTCATGACCAATCAGTATTACAGGCCTTCCCATTGGTCTCTCCAACTCTCTTATAGGTAGGGCCATCTTTCATTCATCGATGCCAAGTAGGGCATTGAAATATCACAGATCTGGGACTAGAGTGAGGTGAATGAGGAGTAAAGGGCAAAATTAAAGGAACTGCCCTCAAGACTGTGCAGGAGACTGGCACGGATGGTATAAGAGGTTTTCCATACTTTCTTTTCTGTTTGTCAAACACATCCAGTCCTGGGTGACAGAGAGGGCATCTTTCATTTGGGAGAGGGATGGGGCAGACTTCACTCTTCTGAAAGGCCCTAATTGTGGGATCCATTGAGAGCTTAAGAGCATCCTCCTCTCCACCAGAATCTCCCAGGGCAAGATAGAGAAGGTTTATCCCTACCAAAAGGCATTATCAGGAAATCCTAATTTGATGGCTTTGCATTTAACTAAAATGGGCTCCATAAACACTGTCTGTCTATCCATAGACGATATTTCCAGCCCTAGACTTTGCTATATTCAACAGTTAACCAACTAGCTTTCTATCATTTGCAAAGACAGTCCCTGAAAAGGGTTATTAACCATACTTGAAAGGAGAGGGAAATACCTAGTCTGCATCTTGGTGTACATCTTGCTCTCTGCGGGGACACAAAGACCACTTAACTTATCACTCAACTCCAGGGGGCACCGCTCATGTAGACTGCAGCATCAGTTGTGCCCCTGGATGTTGCAACCTGTGGCCCTGTGCACACTGATTGCTCAACCATATACAGCAGCAGCACAGCTTTCCCCTCACTCAACTCAAAACACTCCCCAAACATCCTTACCAACAGCTCCAGTGAATGAGAGAGGGGAATAAGTTCAACGTTGCAAACTGGCTCCAGAGACCACAAATGGCCAGCTTCTCTTCTAGTCCATCTTGATGACTTTGACCAAACCACTTCAATCTTCTCTGTGAAAGCAAAGCCCTGGATTGGGGACATTAGCCTGAGAGGTATGCGTGGAGTACCTCCTCGAGTAGTACTGGCAGTTCTTGCTTCATGGGAAGTAAAAGGAGATCATGAGAGTCATTCATCATGGAAGCTGGACCCCAAGGACCCATCTACTCCAACCCTCTCCTTTTCAGATATGGAACTGAAGTGTAGCAGTGGAAAGAGTCCCACCCGATATCAAAGCAGGTAGACCAGAGCTCATTCGATCACACAGCTACTTCCCTTTAAGATGGCAGAGACGGAGCAGATCTGGTTGACAGTTTTTATGTCTATTCAGAATCAGCTGGAAGAACCACATTCTCTTTCGTCCCAGTTCACTGAAGCTCCTGCCGACCCCAAAGTGAAGCCACTTCCCACCTTACCCCCAACCTTCATTAAAAAGGGCCCAGAAATATTGTCTTAATCCCTATACCTAAGGAAGGCTTTTCCTGGTTCTCCAGGGGAATCTACCTGAATTGCTGGCATAGAAGCTGGGGAGTGAGGCATGCTTTTGGAGCAAACTTCTCGAAGTGTGGTCCAGGGAGCAATTGCACCAAAACCCTCTTAAGTGTAAAAATACAGGTGTCTTCAGTGCACTCCAGACCTACTAAACAGAGCCTGGGGTGGGAGAACATTTGTTGACACACAATAAAGTGTGAGGGCCAGTACCCAGGTATCACTGCTGAAGATGGAACCTCGTGGGTAGTGTGTATTTACTCAGGCACTGTGCTGGGCACCATATAGACACATTCCCTAGAAATGACAGGAGAGACAGAAGCAGGACATGATCTCCTGCCCACAGAGGACCACTGGACAATGCTGAGATCAGTACTAAGAACCCACTGCAGCAAAGGGTGAGGATGCATCCTTAACTCCCACTTGAAGTCCTACTCTCAGTCCTCAAGCCTCAGCACTTCACCCATCAGGATTTGCTGTATCTCTTTCCACCTAAACTTGACCCCTGGTTCTCAGAACTTCCTGAATCTGAACACTTTTGCTTTTTGGTTCTGTCCCTTACTAATTATATGACCATCGATGCCTTGTTTTATCTCTGTAAGTCTCTGTATTCTTCTATATAATTAGGAAGAATAGTTCTTGGGTAGTAGTGGGTACTAGAATTAACCATAGTTCAATAAATAAGCCCTCTGCCTTACTTAACCCCACTTTCAAAATGTCATGTTCCTGCTTAAGTAACCCCAGCAGTTCTCTGGCCCTCATTTGTTTCTCCATGACCCAACTCTCCAATTCCACCCCTTATCACATTAATTCATGCCTGGCTAAGGCCTTTGTTCAAGCTTTACCCTCCACCTAGAATGCCATATGTTTTTATCTGTCAACACAAATCCTATCATGTTTAAATGCCATGTGTAAGTCCTTCATGGAACCTCCTTGAGGTCCAGACTGAGAAAGTACTCTCCCTTCTGTCCCTCCCCAGCATGCATTCTTTCTGTTCCACTGCCCAGACTGAGGACAATGTCACAGTCAGAGCTGTGGTCTGGAGGCATTGTGATTTCACGTACATTTTTTTTTTAGTTGAGGACCAGCATCAGGCCACAAAATTTTATTTTGCCAGTCAAGGACATATTTTTAAAGCCTGCCTTCTAATCTCATCTTCTTATCACAAAACAATGGCATTTTAATACCAAAAAAAAGCAATAAAGAGAACCTCACACAAAAGGTGTGTCCTTTAAGAGGAATAAATTCAGTTTCATGAAAAGTTTATCTTTCTGCTCCTTCTGCTTTGGGCTGATAAAAATGCTGTCACAGGCCAGCTCCTAAGTAAATGCTGGGAGATCCTTGCCCAGCTCAGTCACCTGTCGCAGGCAACATAGGGACCACATCCTCAGTAGCTCCACTTACTGAGCACCGGCTGAATACCAGGTCTTACCCAAAACACTGCATGTACTTGTTCACTAAATCCTTTCCACAAGCATTATTGCTACCAGTTTTAGGTGAGTCTAGGAAAAGTTAAGTAATCAGCCCAGATTAGGAATGGTAAAGTAGTTGAGCTGGGCTCCCTTGACCTCAAAACCTGTGTATCCTCTCTCTGTGTCTTTTTCCTACATCAAGAAGAATATTTCAAAGGCAGGAATATAAGAGAACAGGCTTCTTATTCTCTCCACAGTTCATACTCATTGTATGCAAACATTCATTCACTACTAATCAAGCATTTGTGCTCTCCAGGTGCTGTCCTCAGTGCTGAATACAGGACAGTCATCATTCCTGCCCTCATGGAGGGTACAATGACAGATATGACTATGCCAAATAGTGAGCAATATGCCACATAGTGATGCAGCGACTTGTTTGTAGCTCTCCCACTTAATTCCAAGGACTCTGCAAAGACCAAGGTGACAGCCAGGTGTGTACAGATGCATGCCCGGGGCCTCATAGAGCTTGGTAATTATGATTCCCTTAAACTGCTTGCCTGTGCTATGGGATTGATGAGCCAAAGGCTCTTTGCAGACTGACAAGCCCCTACACTCCAGCTCTACTTGATTAGAAGAAGGAACTGAATTTAAAAGGGACAGATGCAGTATTGATTCTACATCTTAAAATATGCCTCCCTTGACTTCCTGCTTGCCCAGGGCCCCCAGCCCCCATTCGCAGCAGAGCAGATCACAGCAAATCGCTCTCTTCAATGGCCCGTTTCATCCCCTCGCTGCACTCTGATCTTACAGCTCTTCAGACCTGCTTTCCCCTTCCTCGGCTTCTCTGTGGTTTCCACTTGCCTCTACCCCACAGCTCAGGGGGCTCTGTCCACTTTAATGCTCGGTGTTAGAGCTCCCAGAAGTGCTGGCTGCTAGACCAGCCAGCCTGACCTTAGCCCTGAGAAGCCCCCAAGTTAGCCCATTCCTGTTATCCCAGATCCTCAAGACAATGTCCCCAACTCACTAACTTTACAACCCCAACTTCCAACCAGCACTGTATCCTGTCACTGGCATATGTGTCAGGTCACAGTCTGGTGGCCCGTTTCACAGGACAGACAAGATCATAGCTGGAATCACCTCTGCAGAGTCTAGCAAAGCTTCTCTGGCATTGTGGGCACTGCTGGCAAGTTAAGGGGGACAAGTCCTTCTTGTGCGGGACTGTTCTCCCCTAGAAATAAATCCTAGTGTAACAACCACATGTGTCTCCACATATTTTCAAATGCCCCCTAGAGGAGAGAGCCAGATGAGAACAGTGTCTGTTCTGTTTCCAAGTAAAGTGACTTCTCCAAGGTCATTCTGTAAATCAATGCAGAACTGGGATTCTCACAGGTGAGAAACTGCAGTGTATAACAGATAGGATACTGAAAGAAGAATAGAGCCTCTTGGGCCTCCCTGGTGGCACAGTGGGTTAAGCAACTCACTATGAAGCAGACTGCAGCCACTGCAGCACGAGTTCGATCCCTGCTGCCGGCGGCTGGGGAGGGGACCCACATGGTGCAGCAGACCTCTCCTGCCTCGCCCGCTGCTCCCCTCAGCAGTGTGTTTCAGTCAGTCTGCCTGTTCTGCTCCCCACTCTGTCTGGTGAATCCTCTCACCTCCCGCAACTCTGGCCTATACCCCAGCTCTTGTGTGCATAAATAAATAAATCTTTAAAAAAAAAAAAAGAATAGAGCCTCTGAGGCATGCAGTTGTGGTTAGGGGCAAGGTGCTACTGCAGAGAGAAGAGGTGCACCAAGTGTCCAGTTCCTCCTCCCCCAAGAGTACCTCCTTGCTTAGCTCAGTCCAGCTTATGCCTTGGAGGAGTCAGCACTTTGTACAATGCAAGCCAAGAGGGGCAGCGGTATATAAGGCAGGTTGACACACACACCCAAACTCTAGCAACCTTCTACAGAGCCTGAGGGTGTCCTCCTCCCCTGATACATACTCCCTATCCTGCCTGAAAGAGCATGGGCTCTCCCAACAGGTGGGCAACTTGGCTGCCTATTCCTCGTCGAGGCCCAGGGTAAGGACTTCAGCCTCAGTTTGAAGGTGCAGGTCAGCTCCCCATCCCTCTATGTCAAGGGGAAGGATACAGGCTATTTTCCCCCAAGAAGCAAGGGCAGTGGGGAGATATGCAAACACTGGCCTAGGAATCAGGATCTTGGGTTGCTGCACTAGCTGCCTGCAGCCTCAACTTGCTCCTTAGTTTTCATTAAGGACAGGTGTGGAGATGACCTCAGGCCCCTCAGTCTTGAATTTTTTTTTTTTTTTACCCAAAGTGCTCTTTGGTGGGATTCTAGCTGCCCTATATGAAGGCCAAGACCTCCTTGGTAACTAATCATCTATTCCTTGCCCCAACAGCCAGTTCTAAAACAGACATGACATAGTTTTACTTCTATGTGCCTTCTTTGTGTTTGCCTTTTCACATAATGCAATGGTCTATAACTCATTAGCAACCTTATGAAGACTCAGTAGCCCACATCCAGGGGGAGAAGTTTGTATGAAGAAAAAGGGCCTGAGTGTTTAATCTTAAATGGCCCAGGAAATCCCCCTTAGGCCAATGACAGGTGAGGGCCAGGGTCGGTGCCTATATGAGGCAGGTCCCTGAGGTTGGGGTCAAGGCCAGCAGACTGAAGTGGCAGCAGTTAGGGGTGGCCTGGCATCTCCACATTTAGCATCTGGGAATTGGGGAGTGAGAGGATCCCTGATAGCACTCCTTCCTGGGGGGCTCTCTCCTCATGTTCTGAGAAACTCCACTGTAGGGAAGGGAGGCAAGAGACACAGAGATCCCTCCATCACCTGCAGCAAAGATGCATCCTGAAAAAAATCAGTAAG
This sequence comes from Galemys pyrenaicus, assembly GCA_019455555.1. Taxonomy (NCBI): domain Eukaryota; kingdom Metazoa; phylum Chordata; class Mammalia; order Eulipotyphla; family Talpidae; genus Galemys; species Galemys pyrenaicus. Next base: position 40,212 of record JAGFMF010011367.1, read on the forward strand.
GGAAGGAGCAGAACAGAACAGGCTCCAGAATGTTCTCTGGATCCAGTCCACAGCATTACTGAATCAAAATGGAAGCAGTTAAAGGTCCTCAGTAATTTTCCAACCAAGATCCAAAAGGAAGTTTAAGGTCATATGAACATAGATTGGCCTCCCAGCCCCACCCCTTAATAGCTTCATCTTGAGCAAGGTATTTGGGTCTGCTTCCTTGTCTTTAGAGACCATTTCAGTGCACTGCCTCTTTGAAAGCATCTTTGGGGTTTCTCTTTCCTACTTCCATGGGGCAGGAGGTTAGGAACAGCCCAGTGGCTTTCTGTGAGGGGTTGTGGCATTTGTGAGAGGAGAAAGGGAAATGAAGGGGCAATTCAGGAAGGAGCTGTGGACATACTAGCCAGGGGATGGCACTGGCTCCTGGGTACCAGAAATGAGATCACACCCCAATCAGTAAACAAAGGTGTTAAGCCTTTTGAATCTGGGGCCAGTGTCAAAACCAAGAAGCAACATAATGGACAAGGTCTCAGGTAAAATATGGGGAAGGCCAAGGTCAGCAGGAACAGGCCACTGCAAAGCAGAGGAGAGTGTACATTTGCTGGTAGAGCCAGCAAGGGGGTGGCCGACTGGGTAGCATTGGGACACCAGTTTCTTGGGCCACAAGAAAGCTTTTCCAGGGCCTTCCTGGTGGCGTAGTGAAGCACCCGCAGCACAGCAGCATGAGTTCAATCCCGGGCCAGGGAGGGGACCCACATGGCGCTGCAGACCTCTGCTGTCTCGCCCACTGCTCCCCTCAACAGCGTACTTCAGTCGATCTGTGCGTTCTGTTCCCTACTCTGTCTCTGGTGAATCCTCTTACCGCCCCTACCCATATCTCTGGCCTGTACCCCAGTTATTGTATACATAAATAAATAAATCTTTAAAAAATAAAAAGAAAAGAAAGCTTTTCCACACAGGGAGGAGGTCAGTGGACTTCAGGGTAGCTTAAGAGTACCTAGGAGTGCTTCAGGACCACCTACCCTGCCCTTTACTTCCAAAGTCATTGCATTGCCCCATGGAGGGACTGAGCACAATGGGCAGTGGCTGACACAGTTGATGGGGCCACCTGCTGGCCTGTGAGGCCACCCCATTTTGCACCTCTGAGCAAGACTTGGGAAAGAGACCCAACTTTGAGACCTAATTAACGAGTGCAGATTCTCCTTTCCTAATCTACATCATCTGCCTTAGTACAGTTTTTCAAGTAAGCTTTATTATGCAATAGTTGAGATAGTTCAAAAAAGCATGAGTAATAATACAACGAGCAGGCACGCATCCACCACTTGGATCAAGAAATGAGGCGCTGCCAAAGCAGCTTCCCTCCACCCTGAACCTCTTTATGACCACACCCTCCACTGACGCCTAAGTCATCCTCATCTGGAATTTAGATTTTATCATTCCCAGGAGTGACTTTATATTTCCACTCCGTATTTATTTATCCTTGAACAACATATAGAATCAGTTTGCATGTTTTCAAACTTCATATAAATGGTATCATAAAATATCTTTTTCTGTAGTTTACAGTTTTTCATTCAATATTATATTTATGTGATTCATCCGTGTTAACATGTGTAGCTCTGATTTATTACTTTCCTCTGCTGAAACTTATTATTGGAGAACATCACAATTTATTTGTTCATTCTCGTTAACAGAAAACAAAGATTTTCTTCTCCAATTTTTTCTCTTACAAAGATTCGTTGTGAATGTTCCCCAGCTTGACTCCATGCACAAATGAAGACGGGCCATGGTTCTCCCACCTGCCCCCCCTTTACTTGGCTCTCCAATGTGTACCTTCCTTAGCCTCCTACACGCAAGGACTCTGCCAAGCTCCATGGCTAGATTCTTGTTGTTTGACCAGTCCCTTGTTCCCCTGAACTAATTTTGGACTTACCACCTTGACTTGGTCCTTGAAGCGCCTCTAGGATTGATCTCTAGCCTCCATTTTCAGATTGGAGGTCCTGGGAAGACCCACAGACTTGCCTGAGCTGCACCATCTCAGCCCCCCCCTGACTAGGCTGTAAATTCTAAGGGTAGGGACCAGCTCTGATTCATTCAATGCCACAGCCCATCCATCCAAGGCACAGGACCTGGAATGTTATATATACCGCCCTTTAAATACTTGTTGGCTAAATGAATGCATGAACGATTGCTTTATGGATAAGGGAAAGCAGATAGATAACCAGGATTGTTTACACACTTGACTTGCACTTCCCTTTACCTCCATGTCTCCAAGTCCCCATCTACGGGTCCACAGCCACCCATGTGGTCACTGGACCTTCTGCCAACTGAGAATTCCTTGTCATCACTTAGTGAAGTCATCTCAATGAGGTAGAGACTCCTAGTCTGCCTACACACGATAACCCAAGGACCTCATTATTTGGGGTGAATGAGGGACACCTTCTGTCATTGGTCATTGTGGAGACATTCCTAACGTTGGGTCCCTGGGGTACTCAGCCTGCAAAAGACAATGACAGTAGCCTCCCTTCCACGGTGAGGTGACTATTTGATATAAAACACACACCACAATTGACTCATCTTAGTGCTGCTGTTCTGCAGAGCAGATATCGACAGGAGGAGGAAGAACAAAGCACAAAGGGCACTTGAAAAAAGAAGGAACAAGGGAAGAGAAAACTCGCTATTGCTGGGAGGCAGGTGGGGCTAAGCTGCAACAGTCATGAGAAACAGAGAACATGCTAGTCCTGTGGAGGAATAAAGAATCACTGAGTATGGGCCTCCCTGGTGGCACAACGCGTTGAGTGCTGCACTGTGAAGCATCAGCAGCGCGAGTTCAATCCCCGGCCAGGGAGGGGACCCACATGGCACAGCAGACCTCTCCTGCCTCCCCTTTGCTCCCCTCAGCAGTGTATTTTGGTCCATCTGCCTGTGTTCTGCTCCCCCTCTCTGTCTCTGGTGAATCCTCTCACCTTCCGCGACTCTGGCCTGTATCCCAGTTCTTGTATGCATCAATAAATAAATCTTAAAAAAAAAAAAGAATCACCGAGTATGGAAAAAGGGGACCACTGTGACCTGGCTAGCTCACTGAGCCTCATCTGACTCAGACAGACGTGAGCTGATACTCACTACATGCAAAAGACAGCCAGTGACCGTGTGCAGTACATGACGTTCTCTGTTGGAACCAACTCCGAAGCCAGGTAGGCTGCATTCCACACTGACATGTCTAACCACCGCCCTTCCCTGCCTCCTCACTAGACACATGATCCCAAGTGATCCTGAGAACATCCCTGCTGGACAGAGGTGGACAAATGGAAAAACAAGACAAAAAGCCACACAGTGAGTGGAAATGTTACAATTACTGTGTCGGGCTCAGTTCCTGCTCAGCAGCACGAGTTACTCAGGATCATGAAGCAATTGCTAAAGCTAAGGTGTTTTAGCCCAAACTTGCAAATGATCTCCAAAGTCCACACATTCAGCCCCATTGACTGGAGTTCCTCCACTGAGTACATTTTATCACAAGGCCCATTACAGGAAATAGTGGTGTCATCAAGTTCATGCATTAGTAAATTAATTTAATAAATACTAAATCCCTGTTGTGTTGCAAAGCACCGTACTAGACTCTACAAATACAGAGAATGAACAACCAGAGGCACTGTGTGAAAGGTGCTCAGGCTGGAATATGCAAAGGTTCACAGTTTAATGTCATATTGGTGCTGAGGAATTCATCAGCAATGTGCAATAAGAACAATGAAGACATTTGCTAGAGAAAAACACCTGATTTTTCAGGACCCTGGTGTGACCCAGGCTCTGTGGCCTTGAACAATACATAACCCATGTCCCGCTACTGTATACTCAGTCTCTCCTTACATATAATGGGATCATAACATAGGGTGATCTCTTGGTTCTCGTGCCCTGCTGCTCTCTTGTTTCTGCTCCTGGGCTTTTTTTCTTTTTTTTTTTTTCTTCATTTTTTTTATTAAAATATTTTAAAATTTACATATACTTGCCATTAATTGTAATCCCCATGTATTCCCCATCACCATCTCACCAG
>JAGFMF010011368.1:0-79650 GCA_019455555.1 Galemys pyrenaicus
AGGGGCCCAGGCAGAGCTGAGGGAACAGAGGGGCCCAGGCAGCGATGAGGGAACAGAGGGTCCCAGGCAGCGATGAGGGAACAGAGAGGCCCAGGCAGAGCTGAGGGAACAGAGGGCACCCAGGCAGTGATGAGGGAACGGAGGGCGCCCAGGCAGCGATGAGGGAACAGAGGGCGCCCAGGCAGCGATGAGGGAACAGAGGGGCCCAGGCAGAGCTGAGGGAACGGAGGGGCCCAGGCAGAGCTGAGGGAACAGAGGGGCCCAGGCAGAGCTGAGGGAACAGAGGGGCCCAGGCAGCGATGAGGGAACGGAGGGGCCCAGGCAGAGCTGAGGGAACAGAGGGGCCCAGGCAGCGATGAGGGAACAGAGGGGCCCAGGCAGCGATGAGGGAACGGAGGGGCCCAGGCAGCGATGAGGGAATGGAGGGGCCCAGGCAGCAATGAGGGTGCCACTCATATAAGGGAAGTGAGAGCCAGGAGGCCTTCTGGAGGAGTCTAGAACCCCCCAGTTCTCCTTTCTCTCTGAGGTGACTACCGCCCTCAACCACCCACGCCCTTTCTCTCACATCCGGGCAGCTGGAGGCTCCCACCCAAGGGTCCTCACAGGATCCCAGGGAAAACCGGACCCCTAGGGTCTCTGGCGGAGAGGGACAGGACTGGCAGGGAAGGGAAGGGAGGAGTGGGCGTCTCTCCCGCCCACCCCCCCAAACCCTGGTATTGCTCTGTTCCTAGAAAGCACTCCTGCTGTCTGAACCAAGTTCAGAAACTGAACTGAACCAAGTCGGAGGCGGGAAACCGAGACTGTTTGTTAAGAACAAAAGACGCTCATTAGTGATTAGCATAAAGGCCTTCCCGGCACAGGTTCTTCTGCTCCCAAGTGGAGGTGCTAACAGCACCTGCCTGAGAACGGCCCCCAGCTCCAGTGAGACCAGTGCCTGGCCATTCTCCACAGCCCCTGGCTGTCCCGGAAGGAGAGCCTGGACTTAACAGCCCTGTCCCTCAACCTGTTCCTCCGGCGTGGGAGCTGGCACTCCTTCACAGGAGAGCACGAGGTGTGCAGATATTTTAGAATAGTTTTCTTCTTGCCTAGAAGAGCTGGGGTTAGGCCAGCGGTGTGGGGGTGGGGCGCATGAGAGGATTCACCAGAGACAGAGTGGGGAGCAGAACAGGCAGATCCGCTGAAACACACAGCGGGGAGACAGGAGAGGTCTGCTGTGCCCTGTGGGTCTCCTCCCTGGCCGGGGATCGAACTCAGGCCGTAGTGGTGATGACTGAGACTTAACCCCTGGGCCACCAGGGAATTCTCCTTAAAATACTCCTCAAAGACAAGCCATCCCGAGTCTACCGCCGTCCTCGGGGGAGACTTGGCGGGGACCACCGCCTGCCCTGGGCGCTGGCCCGGTGCCAGGGGAGCAGTCTCCTGGGGCTTTCAGTGCCCTTCCTTGTTGAGATGCCAGATGTCTCTGGGGAGCAGGTGGAAAGCAGCAGAAGGGAGCTGAGGGCTGGGGCCTATGGCCAGCCTGGAGCGGACGTGGAGGAGACGCACGGAGCTGGGCGCGAGGGCTCTTCTCAGTGCAGCTCCCGCCAGCTGTGGGTGGGAGGGAGAGCCCGTGCTGGCGGCCACATTTCCGAGCCAGACGGGGGGGACACGGGCTGACAGACCCTGGAGTGAGAGAGGCTCTGCAGCAGATGTGCAGGCCGCAGGCGGCCGCTGCGACCGGGACCCGAGCTCCAGATCCGGCTTTGCCTTTGCCTCTGCCTGGCCCCTGTGCTGGCTTGGCCGCTCTCTTTGGCTCTCTGCCTCCAGAGAACCAACGCTTCCAGGCCTGGTCCCTCTGGCTCTCCCACCGCTGCCCCTTCTCTCTCAGCATCCTCACCAAGGCATCCGCGGACCCTCCAGCCGTGCTGGGCCTGTGGGGAGAGGGCAGCAGCCTCGTCGGCAGACAGAACACAGAGTCCAGGCCTCGCCAGCCCACTCAGCTCTGAGAGGGCTCAGGCAGCGCCAGCGCCGTGAACCACTCCAGCTGCCGCCACGGAGGCCTGAGAAGAGCTTATGAGGAGCTGATGAGAAGGGTTGGAGCTGGAGGGGGTGGCTGCGGGGGCCAGCCTTGCTCCTAACGGGTGGTGTCGTCACGAAGAACATTCCCTTGTCTACTCGGGAATGTTCTTCCCAAGCATTACACAGGCACGTGCACCCCGTTTAAGGAAGGGATCTTTGCCCCCATCTTTATGGCAGGAACTGGGGACAGCAGACAAGAGGTATGTGGGTACTTCTGCATGTGGGTACTGTGTTTTGGGGATCCTCTGTGGTCCCTATTTTGAGTGCTGGATCCTGGCGTCTACTAGTTTAGACTTTTCCTCAGCTTTTGCCTAGCGGCGCTCTGTTCCCTCACCAGATAACCTGCTGGGTGTTTGCTGAGGTGGCTGCCCTGGATGAGGGTGGACGGGGAAGGGCAGGGGAAGGGCCCAGGTGGACGGTGACTGTCATGGCTTCTCTCCCTCACTGGGCCCCTGGGAACCACGTGGGGAAGACCGAGCAAACGGCAGCCAGATGTGAGCAGATGTGGTGGTCCAGAGAGGAGGTGAGCGTTGCCGGGCTTGGCTGAAGCCTAAGCTGGTGAGCGGAGGGTGGCGGAGGGTGGTGAGGTTGGGTTTGTAGGACCCGGGGTGGCTGGGAGGGAACAGGGGTTTGGGGGTGACGTAACACACTGTACTTTCTGAAGACGCTTGGCCCGAAGCTGCAGACACGAGATCGAAGGCCTCGATGTGGGAGAGACACTTAGGGCACCGGTGGAAACTGCCTGACGATTCTGTTTGTTTCTTGAGGCTGAACCCCAGAAATTTACTCTTTCACCTTCTGGCGGACAAAAGCTAGAAATCAAGGCATTGGTAGAGAGGGTTCACTTTGGAAGTTCTGAGGGAGATGGCCTGCCCTCTCAGCTCCTGGCGTTGCTGCGGCCCGCGGCTCGTGCTCCGCGCTCTGCCTCCACGGTCACTGACCTTCTCTGTCTTCTGCTCTTCTTCAAAAACATCATTGCGTGTGGGGTCGCACCTAAATGCAGGGTGATTTCAACTTGAGATCCTTAACTAATTTCACCTGCAAAGACCTTCTCTCCAAAAATCAGTCTGAGGCTCTGGGTGAATGTGAATTTGGGGGAAGCGCTTTTCAACACCCACATCCCTTATACCGGAGCAGGGAGGGGGTGAGGAGACCCCCAAAAGTATGTTCACACCTCCTCGCTGGGTCTCTAGTCACGAGGTCAGGGGGGACGTGACCTCTGCCTTCTTGTTTTCTGAATTTCTTAGAAAGTTCCCGAATGAGAACTGTGGAAGCTCATCTCCACCTCGGCTAGGAAGTTCCTCCTCCGTCCGAAAGAATGTGTCGGAATGTTTCCTTGGAAAATAAATTGCACCCTGAACTGCTTCTCGTTAGCGGCACTGGACTCTGACTTCGGCCCACCTCAATCCATCTTACGGCAGCTAAACCACATTTCTTCCTGGACTTCTGGAGGGTGATGTACAGCCGCCCCTTCCGGGCCTCTGCTCTGCTGATGCCCAGGCGATATTTATCATCATGTCGCTCCCGCCGAGAGGGGACTTTCCCCTGGGGACTGAGTGCACGCTCAGATGAGATAATCACCTAAACACAGATGTTGGATTTTCTCGCCAAGCCTTCTACTGACGCTTGCCTATCCTTTTGCACCCTCAGCTACCCCTCCAGCCCAGGGCAGGTGACAAGGGCGTGACTCTCCTCCCCCACTTGGCTTCGACCCCCACTCACCTCTGCAATTTCTGCCCAGTGAGAGAGAGCCGCAAAGAGGGCTCCAGGCGGCCGACTCAGCGGTCATCACCGTGATAAATTGCTCTGAGGCCCGTCACAGCGGTGCCCTGGAGGGGGTCAGTGAGACAGCGTCCCTTATGTGCCTGCATCCCCTGCGTCCGCCGCAGGTTAAGGACAAGCGGGGCCGGTGCCGTGCTCTAGGTTTCCTTCCTCAGCGCTGAGAGCGCAGGTGGGCTGGGGGTAGTTGTTGTCTACGGCAGAGGCAAAGTTGTGAATTTGGGGATGTCCAGTGGTCAGGCAGAGCCTGGTCAGGCAGAGCCGAGAGCGTCACGGTGAACACGGGAAGACCAGAGCAGGCCGGGGAATGGCACGTGAAGAGGGAGGAGCCGGGGTGGCTCCCCAGATCTGTCTTACTGGAGTGAAGGTGCAGACCCCGCCATATCCCTCCCAGACCCATGAAGTTCGTGAACAAGCTGCTGTTGTCTTGTGCTGTCCACGCGGTCTGGTGCGAGCCTGGCCCTGCCACAGAAGCAGCTGCTTTACTGAAGGGCATCTAGTTTGAGGGTTCGGGTGACTTGTCCAGGGTCACACGAATAGGTTGTGGGCCTGGGTCAGAACCCAAGGGCAGGTACTCACCAGCCCTGCCCGGCCTTGCTGCCCCTCGTGTAAGGAGCTCTGATGGAGGCCGTGGGGGCTGTCGGTGGGAGCAGAGGGCCGGTTGCTGAGGAGGACGAATCTTCAGTGGCTGGTCCTGGCACCACGCAGCGGGGTGGGAGTCTGCTGAGTCCCCAGAATCAGAAACGGCCACTGATGTGGTGATGCGGTGAGTGCCCGGGCCAAGCCCATGGCCACGGAGCCACATGGCAGGACTCCTTACTTCTTTTTTTTAAAAAAAGATTTATTTATTTATGCATACAGAATTGGGGGGCAGACCAGAGGTGCAGGGGAGAGGGTGAGCAGATTCACCAGAGACAGAGCAGGGAACAGAACAGGCAGATCCACTGAAACACACTGCTGAGGGGAGCAGCGGGAGGCAGGAGAAGTCTGCTGTGCCATGTGGGTCCCCTCCCCGGCCGGCAGCAGGGATCAAACTCGTGCTGCAGTGGCTGCGGTTTGCTTCACAGAGCGGTGCTTAACCCACTACGCCACCAGGGAGGCCCAGGACCCCTTACTTCTTTAAGTAACTTTATTTTTGCCCCTTGGATGCAGAATTAATCATATCTTTGGCATTGGTTCATCGGGGGGTGGTTCATTGGGGGGTGGTTCATGGGGGGGTTTCATTCCATCAGATTCCTTCCCACCCTCATTCTGCACCCGCTCTCCTGTCAGTCTCACCTCCGAGCTCACTCCAGTGCACTAAACAGCTGTCCTCCCAGCTGCTTCCAAACGCCGACTGTGATAGCTGTGCATTCCTGAAAAAGACCCACATTATTTTGTGTGTATATATTTTTTCAAAGATTTATTTATTTATGAGCAGAACTGGGGTACAGGCCAGAGGTGCGGGAGGTGAGAGGATTCACAGAGACAGAGTGGGGAGCAGAACAGGTGGATCCACTGAAACCTACTGCTGAGGGGAGCAGCGGGCAAGGCAGGAGAGGTCTGCTGCTCCAGGTGGGTCCCCTCCCTGGCTGGGGATCGAACTCGTGCTGCTGTACCGCGGATCCTTCACAGTGCAGCGCTCAACCCGCTGCACCACTAGGGCGGCTCCTGTGTGTATGTTCTTAATTTTGCAATTGGGTTTGGACTCTCAGTCTCATTCTGTTTCTCTGTCCGGTGGACAGTAGCTATCTGAGACTCATGCACGCTGCTAAACGTATTTTCCCACTGTGGGATCATTCCGTCGTAGCTCACACCTTGTTCCCCCATCCTGGCGGCTCCTGGCCCAGGCCCCAGGAGCAGTGCTGTGAACCCCTCTCTGCATGCCCCTGTGGACCTGGGGGTTTCCCTGGAATGGGGGTGCTGGGCCATAGGAGGGACACATCCCTGTCATGTCACCTCTCCTGGCACTTAGCTCTGGAAACCTTCTTCTCTGTCACTGCTTGTTACATTTCACTGTACACAGCCTGCTTCCTGCTGGCTCATGAGCTCTTGAGGCCAGAGACCACGCTCCATTTTTCATAATCCGTGATCCATAACAGGTGCTTAACAAAGCATTTTTTAAATAGAATGACTTGACATCTCCTTTTCCATCGGGGCACGAATTTTGAGAGCAGGATGATAACTGTGTTTCATTCATCTCAGTTGAATTTGGAATCTGACCCTCTGTAAATGACTTACCCTAAATCTCACTGCAGGCTTCGCTTAGGTGTGCTGCGTCACTTTGTCAGACATGGAAAGTGGCACAGTCACGAGGCAACTGGATTGGAAGTTACGAGATCTGAGTGTCCCCTGCCTGTTTTTAGGATCTTGGACGGGAAGCTTCTACTCCAGGCCTTCCCACATGCCCAGTGCGGAGGGTTTAGTGCATTTTGCCCTTGTCTGGACTCAGGAGAACGATGATGTGTTGATGATGAGTGTTGCCTGTTTCTGTCCCAGGTGAGAAGCCCATGGAGGAGAAGCCGGATCCAGGGCAGGTGGCCCGAGATGGCCCACACAGGGCCAGGGTGGGGCGGTTCTCCCCCTTTGCCCCCTCCTGTATCCCCAAGCGCTTTGGCTTTACCCATTCCCAGAATATTCATTATTAGAGCTCTCGCAGGAAAATTCAGATGAATCAACAGAGAAAGAAAAGAGCACGAATCACGGGAAGACCCGAGACCTGACGCTGTAATTAGAGCAATGACTGCGGTCGAGGGAAGTGCCGCTCACAGGCCCAGCTTATGAACAGAAGAAACAGGGCAAGCCCGCGGCCCGGGGCCACCTCCGAGGGCCCGGCGCTGGACACCAGTGTGGTGTGGCCTCCTGCCAGGGCCTGCTGGATTCGCCTGCTTTAGGTGGTCAGGAGGATTCGGGTGACCCGAACAAAGTCCAAGTGCGCCACCAGGGGCAAGCGCAGGACAGCAGGGGCCTCCCATCAGGATGCCAGAGAGTCGCCATTAGGAGACTGTTTGGGAAGTGAAACCACCCCTGGCAGAGAGCATCAGCCGCTCTGTGTACCTTCGGGACGATGGCTGCGCGGGCCGAAGCTGGACCTGCTCAGAACGGGAGACCAAGGAAGAGACCGGCCCCTGCAGGCGAGGCCAGAGCTGCAGCTCTTCTGCCGTGTTCTCTGGGCCTGCACAGCTCAGGGAAGGGGAGCAGCAGTAGGTCCCATTTCTGCACAGTGGGGTGTCAAAGAGTTCGGGTTTTCATCCTTCCATGGGTGCTACAGTAAAATTCTCCTTTCAGCCCTTTCCCTTCCCCCTATTTCCCTCCCCCCCGCTCAGCCTTCTGCCTGAAGCACAACCCCCCCAGTCTCAGTCTCTGAGCTCTCCAGGACACCCCACTCTTGCCCCTCCACCTCGGCCCCCCGTTAGCCCCTTCCACAGGCCCATCTGGACGCCTTCTGTTGCGAGCTTCATCTGGGATAATCCTTCCTCTCCCTCTTCCCACGTGAAATGTAACTTTTCCTCCACAAACCAGATCATTCCTGGCGCTTTCCTCCAGCAGCTGCTGCTTCCCTCCCGGAGATCCTCAGCTTCTTCCCTCCTTCCTTTCACCACTTCCAGGCTGTGCACAAAACAGTCCATTATGGAAATCAAATTATTTCATTAGCGGCTCTGAATCCAAGTGGAGACGGAGGATACAGATACAATCAATCAATCAGTCCACGACCGTTTTATTGACTGGAATGCCCCATCGAGTGGGAGCCAACCACAGTGGATGACCAGCACACAGTGTGACCACAGGTGTGGACAAAGCAGCAGATTGGATCAGAGGGGCCACGTCTCATTTACTCACGTCCTGGGCGCCCAGGCAGTGCCCAGCATACGTGAAGTGCCAGGGTGAATGAATGGAGGGCCGGATGGAGGCTCACAGACTAGTGGAATTACTTCCAGGGAGCCAGCTTCTCTTGGATGAACTTGAGTGCTCATGAATCATGTAGAAGTCTCTGGAGGGCTTTTGGGGATCAAGAATTAAGACTCTTCTTTAAAAATCTGTGCCATTTGGCCATCTGCGTCTCCTGGCTTCTCCCCGTCCTGGCTGACGGAAGTCTCCAGGATTTTCCAGATGACCTCAGCATCTGACTCACGCATCACACACCGTGGTCTCAGTCTCGGTAATTCAATATCTGCCCCCGAGCGAATGCTCTCGACCTCAGCTGGCTTGTGTGCTGGGGCTAGCTTGCTTTTCCAGCCTGATCTGTGCACCTCGTGCTGACAGCTGAAGCACGCCCCTCTGCCCCAACATGACCGCGCGCTTTGGACGGGCACTGTCCCCGAGGGCCAGTGCTGCAGCGCGAGTTCCCAGCACGGCGCAGGCGCTGCCTCCTGCCCAAGACTCGTGCTCACTCCCGGCCAGGTGTGACCTCCTCCATCCTGAGGTCACAGAGACGCTCTGGGTCCTGCTCTGGGGGCATTCGTCACAGTCTGCTGTCTGAGTCATTCGGCCTGTTCTAACAGAACGCTGGTGAACGGACGGCGCACACAATGGTCTGTTCTCGCTGTTCAGAGGCTGAAGTCCAAGATCCAGGTGCCAGCGGGTCTGGTGTCTTGGTGGAACCTGCTTGCTGGCTCAGACAGGGCTTTCTAGCTGGACCCCACATGGCAAAGGTGGGAGGAGGCTCTGATCCCACTCCTGAGAGCCCTAATGCAGAGCCTAGTCACCTCCCAAACCCCACCTCAAGGTGGCACCTCAGGGTTGGGTGCACATTCAGTCCATAACCTGCACCCTGGTCTTTTTTTTTTTTAAGATTGATGTATGCATACAAGCACTGGGGTGCAGGCCCCGGGAGGTGAGAGGAGTCATCAGAGACAGAGTGGAGAGCAGAATAGACAGATCCACTGAAGCACACTGCTGAGGGGAGCAGTGGAGAGACAGGAGAGGTCTACTGTGCCATGTGGTCCCCTCCCCGGCTGGGGATCGAACTCATGCTGATGTGCCGCAGATGCTTCACAGTGCGACGCTCAACCAGCTGCACCACCAGGGAGGCCCATGCGCCCTGGTCTTGCTAAGCGCCTTTGCCTCATCCACTCTGCTTTAGTGTAAGTGCTCGTGGGGAGGGGACTGTGTCTCACTTCCTGTCACCCCCTTCATAACAGTACCCTATCTTTTAAGAGTCCCCTTCTTCTGTAAAGTTGGGCAGAAGATGCAGGCTGGCTCTTGAGCATATGCCATCTTTGGGCTCAGAGTCAGCTCATGACTTAAGCAGAGCCAGAGTCTGCCTTGAGATTCGCTACAAGTTACACAGAGAAAGATCTTTCTCCCTGAGACCAGAAGTGGATAAAGTGAACCGGGTTCCTGGGGCCATCTGCCTGGACCACACAGAGAAGCTACCTGTAACAGGAGCAAGTGAGGCTTTCCTGAAACAAAGCAGAGATAGAACCATCGTAGCTGGCACGTTGGGAAGTGCCTTTGCCAGAACCCACACCCAGGTCTTGTGGGGAAAACCTCAGTCACTCCTCACAATAATACCTATGACATCAGTACTATTACTTATTCATTACAGGTGAGAAAACAAGGGCATACCTGAGAAATTAAGTGATTTGTTTAAAACCACCAACGAGTTAGGTCGTGGAGACAAGACTTGAAGGAAAGCGTAAGGAGGCTGCAGGACCCCCAAAACTATTACGCTATCTTGGCCTGTATGAGCCAGGATGAACATAAATGGGGAGAGATGGGCTTATTCATTGACGAACAAGTGAAGTGATAGCTGAATACCCCCTGGAGCTCCTGGATCCAGCTGTGCCTGAAGCCAGCATGCAGCTAGTGCATTCCCCTTTTTGCTTAAAATAGTTTGCCAGTCATTGCAACCTCCTGGATTCACTGAGCAACAGTATGTCTTGGAAACAGTCGCTCCTTCTGGGTTTGAATTCTGACACCACCCCTTCCTTACCACCCAAACTTGGACAAATTGTTTGACCTAGAGGCAGAAGACCTTCTACTTAGGACTGCAGGGGCTGTGATTGGAGATGAGATTACATGTAAATGCTCTCAACACTCCACTAACTTGATTTAAGTCTCAGTAATTGTTAGAGCCTCTCTCTCCCTTTCCCTTTGAGGAGTAGCTGTTCAATAAGCATTTGCTGAATTGAATTAAATCCTCAAGAGGCCGCAGGATGTTGTCTGAGCTTGAAAGCAGCTGGAATTATAGTGTCCAATCAGCGGAAGCTCCTCAGTCTGAGATTGGCCTGACAGCTCTAAAGCTCCTATTGCCCTGACAAACTCATCCTCTCTGGCTTCCAGATCTCTCCAGCAGAGAACAAAATCTCTACAGGACCCTCAGAGGTGCCCAAATGCCCCTTATTCCTCCTTATGCTTTTCTTTTTATTTCTTAAGATTTTATTTTATGCATACAAGATGAGTTATAGCCAGAGTCTGGGAGGTGAGAGAACCCACCAGAGACAGAGTGGGGAGCAGAACAGGCAGGTTGACTGAAACACACTGCCGAGGGGAGCAGCGGGGAGGCAGGAGAGGTCTGCTGCGCCATGTGGGTCCCCTCCATGGGCAGGGATCGAACTCGTGCTGCAGTGGCTGTGGATGCTTCACAGTGAGGCACTCAACCCGCTGCGCTACCAGGGAAGCCCTCCTTATGCTTTTCTTCCATAGCCGCTTACTTACTAGGTCCTGCTAACTTTCTAGAACTTTCTCAGACCTGCTCTCTCTCTTTACCCCAACCGGCAGTGCCCTCACTCAGCTCTTCACCTTTCTGGATATCTGCCTGAGTGTCCTCCCGGGTGCCTCCCCATTGTGGGCCAACCCCACAGTGTCATGAGGTGACTAAGCCACTTTTCATGTAAAACTACCATCCCCTACAGGGTACAGGTCCACCTCAGGGACACCCAAAGCCTCCTTGGCCCCCACCCAGGTCTCCAGGCTCACCTCCTGCCGAGCTGTTCTAAGGCCCCCTGCCCTCCGCATGCTGTTGCTGCTCCCAGAACACCTTCTGCCGCCCCCTCTGCAGTCCCCTCCCCCAGCTCTTACTCATGCTTTAAGGCTGTTCCGTTTGGGTTTTTTTCCTCCTGGAAATCTTTCCTGAATTTCCATCCCACTCCCTGGCGAAGTGCCCCTCCTTGGGGTCCCCATGGCGTCTGTACATTATGCTGCTTCTTACAAGCCATTTCAGAGCACAGTGATCTGCATCTGTTTTGAGACCTCTGAGGCCAAGGTCAAGGGCATCTTCACCCCCATGGTGCCTGGTGCTCAGGAGGCCCCACTGCAGACACCAGGATGGTGTTTCTTGCACACTCAAAGCCCCATCCCCATTGGGTCCCTTGTTTCACTTCTTGGACCCCTACAAGGGGACCAGTACTTAGGGTCGACCCTGGGAGAAGAGGTGGCTTCTCTGGCCCTCCCTGGTGGTGCAGTGAGTTAAGCAGCGCACTGTGAAGCAAACCGCAGCCACCGCAGCACGAGTTCGATCCCTGCCGCCGGCCAGGAGGGGACCCACATGGTGCTGCAGACCTCTCCTGCCTCACCCACTGCCCCCTTCAGCAGTATGTTTCAGTCAGTCTAGCTGTTCTGCTCCCCATTCTGTCTCTGGTGACTCCTCTCACCTCCCGCAACTCTGGCCTGTACCCCAGTGCTTGTATGCATAAATAAATCTTGAAAGAAAAAAAAAGAGGTGGCTTCTCCCTTAACGTGGAAAGGGGGGCTCTGCATACTCTGCATAGTGGCGGAAAAGGAAAGGTGAATTTTCTCTGGGATCCGGTGTGGCTGTTGGGTTATTTGTGTGATTGTGTAATTCTCCACAGTTTTGCATGCATGATGCATGAATAGGTGACCTTTGACTACATTAAAATAGCCCCCATCTCAGTTTTTAAAAGGGTAAAGTTATTTCTTTACATCTAAATATAGACAAAGAGTCTGTACTGCTGTATAACTTAAGCAAATACATGCAAATCCCTGGCAGGCTGGGGGACCCGGTGATGCCACCCCTGCAGTTAGCATGGGCCCCAGGGCGCTCCCCCCTTCCAGAGACCTCCAGCAACCACGTGACCTCGCAGGGGCTCGGACTGTGCTTGAACCCGTGGCCTGAGACTCCCGCCAGCCTCACAGCCCCCTCACAGGATGGCTGGGTGGCAAGAGGGCCAGCCCCGGGAGGCCGTCCCCATGTCAGGCAGGCGGAGCCTGCAGGGGCAGGAGGCAGGGGGTCATGCCGGGCGGGCCTCCAGCTGCTTTGCTGGGGTTTCTGGGGTTTCACTCCTCTATAATTCTCATTTTTTCCCCTCTCAAATGTGTTTTCCATTAAGAAGAAATGTGTTCTTCTCTCTGCCTTTCTTCCTGAGCCTGGCCCGGTCTGAGTCGGCTGCCTCTGCTCTGGCCTAAGGCACCCAGTTCACACCAAGAGGGGGGTGGGGGGAGGAGAGGGTGCCCGGCTGCCACTCCTCCCCCATGGGCCCCCTCAATCCTGGCCCTTGTTCCCTCCCTTCTCCCGATGGAAAATTTGGCTCACACCGCCCTTGTGACTGGAAAAAGCAGGGTCAGCTCATCAAAGCAGAACAGGGGCTGTTAGTTAGCTTTCCTCTGTCAGGGCGTTGTGAAGAAGGTGTGGCTCCAGAAGGGGGTCACCGTGCCCTGGCCGGCCCCAGCCAGAAAGGTGGGGTGCGCTGGGGGCATACCCGGGGCAGAAGGGCTCTATTGGAGGGCGGTGAGAGCCTGGGGGGAATGTGGCTATGAAGAAAAACATGGCGGTGAAATGCCTGCGGCCACTGCCTGGGGAGGGCCAGGCGGGGTGGGGGAAAGCCCAAGGGAAGGGCCTTGCTGGGCCAAGCCCCCCCGCTCCTGCCTGCTTCCTAGGTCAAGGCAGAAGAGGAAGGAAGCAGGAGCGTGTGCAGCTGTGCAGAGGAGGGCCTGGCCCGTCCCGCCTCTGGGGCTGCTGGGAGTCCAGTTTCCATGTCTCAGTAAAGGCAGGAGCTGTCTCTGTCCGACGGGCACTTGGGACGCCACTTCTGGGAAACTTGGGATTTCCCAATTCTCCGATTGCATTTCCTAGTTCTCTAGCGGCGCGGTGGGCCCGGGGTATGGCCCCGAGAGCAACATCTAGGGCGGGACTAGGAAAGAGGAGACTGGTGAGGGGCCAGGTGTGTTTGGGAAGGTGGGGGTGCAGGGGCCTGTGTCAGCTCAGCCGTCAAGGGCTGAGGCAAGGCGCCCCAAGGGAAGAGGCTTACGATTTCCCTCCCATCCCGCAGCGACTCGTCACCAGGCACTATGTCTGGGCTCCGAGTACAAGGAATCGCCAGAAACACCAACACAGCAGGGTGCGGTCGTCCCGGAACTCACATTCTCCCTTCTCCCTCAGTATCAAAATTCAGAATCTCAAAGCGCCGCCTGTCTCCTCCACTCAAGACTGAATCTCCCGGTTCCTTGCAGCTGGTGGGAGGGGGCGAAGTCTCCCTCAGCCTGAGACTCTTCTGGGCAGAGTCCTGAAGGTAAAGGCACACGCTTCCCTTCCCGTTCCCTTCGCTTTGAGCAGAATGTGGACGCGATGGCAGGAGCGGGAGCAACCATTTTAGGCCTCGAGGCGGAAGCGCCATCTGAGGATGGCAGAGAGCCGAGACAGGATGAGTCTGAGTCTCCGGCACGGGGAAGCTGCCCAGCTCGGTCCTGGGCTGCTGGTACCCCGACCACGACTGGACAGCAGCACAGCTTATTGCGGCCTTTGTCTTGCCTGTGAAGTAACGCGCTCACTGAGGGCTGACGACGTGCGACGTGCCCTCTGGCCTTTACACGGAGCGTTTCATCTCACCTCCGCCGCCAGCCAGTGAGCTGGTGGGCAGTGGGCCTGTGCTGACCCTGCAGCCCCGCCCGTCTCCCTCCCCTCACCGGCCTCCACCCGGGTTCGAACTCGGGTTGCTGGGGGCGAGTCCAGTACCTGCTCTGAAGACCCTCGCGGTCGCTGCCACATCCCAGACCTGGCGGAGCAAATGCGAGGGAGCCCTTGCTGTGAACCAGCTCAGGGAAGACACCCCGATTCGACAGGTGTCGGGAGCCATTCTGGTCCGCCTTATCTCCTGGTTAAGCAAGGGCGCCAAAGAAGGCGCGCGCCAGAACCATAGCCCTCCCCCTCTAGCATCCAGAACCATAGCCCTCCCCCTCTAGAACCTCCAACCAGCAAAGGACAAGTACCCAACACCCAGCCAGTCATCCAGAAATAGCCCTTCCTCCTGCTCCTCCCCGTAGCCCACCTGAGCACTCATATACCGCTGTTCAAAATACAATTTTAGAGGCTTGATCAGAATCCTGTCTTGCCTCTCTTCTTTGCGTTCCTTGTTTGTCTCATTCTCTTAGGTGGTTCCCGCGCGCCCTCGTTGTTGCCCTGCAGGCCGGGGCAGAGAGGGAAGTTACGTGGCAGGTCAGGCCCCAGAGGGGGTTCTCGATGGCTGTGCTAGCTGGTGGGTACCGCGTTCCAGAAGGCAGTTCCACCCCAGCCCTCCTTCACTCACGAACGCCGACTGCAATGCTTGGGAGTTGGGGTGACATTACTGAAGGGGGCTCTTGAGTCTGCTCTCAAGGTGGGTGGCTCCAAGAGCGTGAGCACGAGTAATACCAGGTCTCTCGCTTCATTTCACCCTCGTGGCCGACCTTGATGGGCCTGGAGTCGTGGCAGCGCCATGGAGGAGGGTCATCAGCAGAAGTGATGATGGGTGGCAGCTCCCCCGTTTTCTCCCCGGGCCCGCAGCCCCTGGGACAAGGACAGGCCAGGACGACGCTCCGGTGCCACGGGGCCCAGGGCCCTCGCACCAACATCCGCTGGATTTGCTTCCCGACACCTCTGCCTTCTGCTCGCGGCGTCTGCAGGATGCGCTACTGCCTCGTCCGTGTGGTCAGGGGCTGGCTCTGAGGAGCAGGCTGGCCAAGAGGGACTGAGCCTGATCAGCATCTCCCCTTGGAGCCCCCGTTTGTCCCGGCAGCAAAATGGATGGGGCTAGGACTGTGCTGACTCGCTCTGGAGAGCCACCGCTCTGGATTTGGAGCAGGGTTTGCATAATTAATGAATGAGAGCAAAGTCAAGGTTGCCCTTAAAAGTCGTCACTCTCTCTGTTGCATTTCATAGCTGTACGGTCTTGAAGAGGCGAGGGGAGCATCACGCTGGCGTGAGCAGCAGGAGACTTATGGCAGACGGGGGCTGGCCCCAGGGCCTGTCTGTCCCAGGCAATGATGCCCAGCTCCCCCTCCCCCATTCTTCCTGGGGCGTCCCTGTCATCGGAGCAACCGCACTGCACAGCATCAGGGGCCCCCACCCCATTCGCACGCATCGCTGGAGACGCATGAGATGCTGGCCTGGCCCACTAGCCCTCAGGCCTCCCTCTCGGCACTGAAGGCAGCTCATGTATGTTTCTGAGGGTCACGGCCGAGCCTCCTGGGCTGGAGGATGCAGCTGGTGCCCGCCTGAGAGGCACTGCCCTCGGTCATGCAGAACCAGCCCCGACCCCTTTGCCTTAAGGTGCCCAGAAGTAGGAGGTTAGAGTTGTAATAGCAATGACATGCTCAGGGCAGAAAATTCAGAAATCAGCAGGATGAAGCTTTGACCATTCACTGGCATTCCCTATTTCAACCGTGGATCCCTATTTCCCCATGGTCGGTCCGGCCCTGGACACTCTGCTGAGAAGGACACACTCCTCTCCCCGGGTGATCTGCTCCTGGGGAGCCAGAGGCAGGGAGAGGGTGATTCACAGGCTTTTCAGTCTGCAAAGGAAAGTCTGCAGGCGCAGGCCAGAGGTGGGGCAGGAGAGCTGACCGTCACTATGAGGACACAGCTGGCCTTGCAGACCAGCCCGAGCAAGCCTCAGAGCTGATGGAGTTCACAGTGGGTAAAAGACCACAGAGGAATGAACCCCCAAGCAGCACTCTGGAAAGGTACCCCTTGCTCTGGCAAAAGGCAGCTTTCCACCCACCTGCATCTACACAGGCTCTTTTTTGCTTCTTTTTCCTAATAATCTTGCCCTTTATAATGCAGCCTCGGGGCCTCCCTGGTGGTGCAGCAGGTTGAGCGCCACACTGGGAAGCATCCGCAGCCACTGCGGCACGAGTTCGATTCCTAGCCAGGGAGCTGACCACATGGCGCAGCAGACCTCTCCTGCCTCCCCGCTGCTCCCCTCGGCAGTGTGTTTCAGTCAACCTGCCTGTTCTGCTCCCCACTCTGTCTCTGGTGGATCCTCTCACCCCCAGACTTTTGGCATGTACCCCAATTCTTGTATGCATAAATAAAGAAATCTCAAAAAAAAAAAAAAAACAGCCTCGGCCTCATTATGTCTATACAAACACCTTTCTCCTTAGTAAACAACCCATGTGCTGCTAAATGGGGGAGCTTTCTCAGGGAACCCAAGGGCTCTGCTCACTCACTGAACCCCAGCATCTGAGCACCACCACCAATACAAATAACTGAGTTGAAAGATCCAGAACGTCCGTTAAATTCAGCTAGACATGATGGAATAATATTTTGGTGCAATTATTTCCCACACAGTCATCAGGGTGCAGGAGAAAATTCCCCCATCCCATCTGGGTTCTTCTAAGATTGGACAGGAGAACAAATTAACATCAGACGGATAATAGGAGAAAAGGCCAAAATTTTAATAACATAAATATGCAGAATTACATGGCTGAAAATTCTCAAGGATAATGGAGTAAATCAGGGATGTTTATCCTGCATTTAGGGACCTGGGACATCAAGGGGGGGGGAAGGAGTGACCCCATCCTTATTCTAGGGTAAAGACGAGAGTCTCAGAGAGGACATGTTCCTTGATAAACCTACAACTGGACGAGACCCCCTGAACTACATTCTTCTAGGCCATGAACTGGGGAGCAGCGATTGCTTCTCTGATTGGGAAAAGGACTCTGGTCTCTTCTTCCATTCGGGAAGGACTTGGGCAAGAGTGGACACTTCTCCTTAGCCTGCAGGGATGTCATTGCTCTGCGCTCAATGTACGCTGAGCCCCAGAGCGGGGCGTCCTAAGGAGACCGGTTCTGAGGGTGGTCTGATTCCGCCACCCCTGCAGCATTTGGACAACCTTAGCCAGAGAAGAAAATGATGGCACGTCTTTCGGGGTGACCCAAAGACGCCACCCTCCTTCACCCTGTGTCGCTGTTCCCTCACCTCCCAAGCCCTCCCTAGGGATGAAATGTATTATTCGGCAGCAGGTTGACCGAAGGGGAGCGCCTGGAACAAACAGACAAGCCGAAGCAGCTCCCCAGGATTTCCCAAGCAGAAGTAAGAGTGAGGAGCACTGGGGCGCTGGGGCGTGGACGCCACGTGCAGGGGCAGTGGTGCCGGCTCTGCAGCACGTGGACGGGGCTGCTGTTTGCTGAGAGGGTGAGGGTCTGTGGACAGGGAGAGGGAGACAGCCCCAGTTCCTGTACCTGAGGTCTCCCCGCCTTTGCTGAGCTGTGATTTTTGACGCTTTCTTGGATTCCATGAATGATTTAGTTCTTTTTTGCACAACACATTGACAAAAGCTGCAACTTATTCCCTTGTATTAGAGTAAGATGCTAAGTTTCTGTCTTCCCCAAGTGTGAGTAGGAGCCCGTCTTCCTCACCCCACGCTCCCAGCATCTGCTGCAGCCTGGCGCTCAGGCGCGTCTCCGATAGCGTGGGGACTGACTCTGTGGCTTGGAGACAGCCGCTGGCACCAGGTCCCTTTCCCACCAGCTTGCTGAAGAGCCCTGAAATGAAGGGCTCGTCCCCCCACAGCCAGTCCACATGGGGCAAGGCTGTGGGGGGCCCTGTGCTTCTGCCTGGGAGAGGAACGAAGCTTTCACAGTAAGGATCGTGGTTGCTGAGACAACCTGGCTTCGCAAGTTCACCCCCTTGGCCTCTGCAGTTGTGCCTGCTGTTTTCTAGACAGATAGGAGAGGAATAGCAGCAAGCGCCTCGGGCCCCTGTGACCACAGGAAGCCACGGGAGGGGCCTTGCAGGTGCGCCCAGGCGGTGCCAGTGGGCGCGGTCGTGCTCAGGGCCTGGGCAGCCACGCTCAGCCCCGGCCCTGTCCTGCCTGGGCCCTGTCCTGCCTGGGCCCTGTCCTGCCTGGGCCCTGTCCTGCCTGGGCCCTGACCTTTTAGTTCTCAGTGCCTGGGCTCGGTCCCCTCCGAAACAGGAGTTTAGTTCCTAGAGATTCAGAGGGCTGAGGCTACAGCAGAGGTGGGGCGCTAGGGAACTTACCCTTCCATCCCCTTCTGGAAAGGGGAAGCTTTGGGCTGTCCTGTTCAGCTGTCTGGAAGGAGGGACCCCAGAGCTGGCTTCCAAGGGAGCCCTGGCCCTGCTCCCCTGCACTGGGTGAGAAAGCGTGCTCTCTCTCTGCTGGCAGAGCTTGCGCTCTGCACCCTCCTCTACTCTAGGAATTCCACCGCCCCTAAGTTATTTCTGTCAACCATGTGAGTCGCAGGAGAACTTCGGATCTGGGAGAATGTGTTTATATTTCCTCAATTTATAATGCTCTTCTTGTCAGACCAATTTGCTTATACAAAAGGACGGCCTAACATTCAATTATGGAGTGAGGAAACAGAAAAGCAAAGTAAGGCTTTGCAACATCAAAGCGAATATTATCTTTGGCAAAATGTAAAAGACAGAAGAAAAGGCTGATCAGAGGGTCCTGTGAAGAGTGTGCTTGTCAGCTGGTCCCGGAGGCTCTTTCAGCTCTGAAGTGCTAAAGACTTCAATTCTTCCCTGCATTTGTTGTTCTCTGGGTTCACTGCTCTCCCCGCATTTCCTCCTCAGCTGGCTGCTGCTTCTATGCCCGTCCCATCTGCACGCTGATTTTTCTAACAGTGGTGAGGAAAGTCTCTCTCCAGTCCAAGAGTTGCAGGATGAGTGGACGCTGGAACAGGGTGGTGCCCGGGGAAAGGGGAGGCGCCAGGTTCCCTGGCCCACCCAAGGAAGGGTGGCGCTGAGCAGGGAGGAGAAGCTGGAGAGGAGACTGAGAGGGAGGGGAGAGGGATGGCGAGCCAGAAGGAGACGTGGAGAAGGCACAGGGGGCAGAGACATGGGAAGAGGCTGCACTTGCTTCTCTGCCTGGGACCGGCACCAGGGACTGGGGGACGTGGAAGGAGACACTTGAAGCAGGTGTGGGAGAGAGACCTGTGGGGAGGCTGATAGCGGCAGCCTTTATCTTGACTTTGATTTTTTTCTCCTTTCACCCCAGACTTGCCTGGCCCCTTCTGCCCCTTTCCTGTGGGTCCCCACCAGGAAGTGCCTGAGACCTGTGACAAGCCTGCAGGCCTCAGTAGTCCCACTTTGGACAAACCCACGAGGGGATGGGTCACTTTGGGTGCTTGGCTTGGAAACTCTATTCTCTATTCTTTCCCTTCTCTTTTCTTTGTTGCACGCTAATTATATTAGCGTTTCCTTCCATGAAATGTCTTACACCCTAGAGTATGTTTTGAACTGAGGTGGCAGATGGCAGAACCTATTTAGAGCACGCAGGTTTGGAGGTTCTTGGGTGCCCCTTGCCCTGCTCAGTAACAGACAGAACAGTTGTGATTTGCAGAAATAAGTTCACTCCTGCTGGGGACTTCCAGGTTGTGTGTTTTGTCTTTATCCTGCAGCATAAACCTGATCATTTACTGACCTTGACCGACAGATAAAATAGGTCTCACTTCCTACTCAAGGACTAAGTACACCTTGTCATGCTAAGTGCCTCGGAGACATGATGTTATTTAATTCCACTTTCCAGTTTAATTATCTTATTTAAGTCTAGTTAGGAGCTGTTATTACTCCCACCTGACAGATGAAGAAATCACTTCCCGGGGAGATGAAGTAACTTGACTGACAGGTGCCACACAGTCAGTAAGCGGCTAAACCAGGGCAGGAAAAAAGGCTTCCTGACCCCACAATCCTACTGGTTCCTTTCCCTGCCTCACTCCCTGAAGCGCCTCTGTTACTCTCTTCTCTTGAGCTACCAGGGTCTTTAATGTTCTCTGGCACAGGGGGTCTTCATCCGGGTTACAGAATAATAGCTCCAGAGATCCAGTTAAGCCCCTGAAACTGTATGTCCCTTTTGGGCACAGTGGGTGTGCTTCTGGGGACAGAGACGTCATTGCTTCCATCACAGACTCAGATGGTTACAAGACCCCAGGTGGTTGAGGGAGTCGGCTCCTTCCAAGGAATTCTAGCTGCGGGCTGTAGACAGAAGTTCCCAAACATGACCGGTGTCACCCAAGGGCATTTGCTGAAACGCAGATGCCTTGCCCCACCTAGGGACTTTGATTTGGTTCTGGGGCCAGATCAGAAATCTAAAAAAAATTATTTACCAGTTGCATATATTGAAATAAAGTTAGTGAACATCATTGTATCTGTTGGGCCACTAGTGCCACAAGAACCTTCTACCATGTTCCATGAGGCACCTCCTTGCCCCACTTTCACGCTTACACCCTCCCCTTCTGCTTGTCTCAGTCTTGCAGTCAGATGTCAAGAGTTTATTATTGATTTGGTTTTGTCTGATCCTTTGTTTTGTTTTGTTATATTCTACATGTATATATTTCAATATATAATTGAAACCATCTGGTATGTCTTCCTTCTGACTCATCTTGCTTAGCATTATCCTCTCCGGTTCTATCCATGTTATTTCAAGTGGCAAGAGAGTCCATTCCGACTCATTCCTCTGTCTTTCAGTAGTTTAGCTGTTTCCATGACCTATTGTAAAGGGGAGTGCAATGAACATGGGACTACATATAGCCCTTTGAATGCATGTGTTTATATTCTTCAGGTCCATGGAATTGCTGGGTCATGAGGCAGGCCTATTTTTAGTATTTTGAGAAGCATCCATATTGTTTTCCCCAGGCACTGGACCAGTCTTCGTTTTCCCATGCTTCCGTTGGGTATGATACCAGAGAACTGGGGTCCTGCCTCCCCCAGAGAATGGACTGTTCTCCATCACGATGATTCTGTAGCCCGCTAGTTTCCCCAACACTTAATTTTAGCGATTCCTTTGAAAGGGATTCCACTCCTCCCACAAAAAATGCTTGACCTTGTCTGTGAATGTCAGCGTTGTGCTCCATAGAAAGAGGAGAGACCCAGAAAACCAGGACAAATCGAGAGGAATTCCAACAACTTCTCCTTCGTGGAAACACTCGAGCTGTTGGGCACTCAGGAGTGATGGCATGAGAGGCGGAGCCCCAGATGCTCTCTTCGCCCTGCTGGGGTTGTGGGTTTCTAACGTCGTCACTGGGCCCTGGCATGGCCCGGCTCCCGGAGCCCCGACACGTCTTCTCCAGTGCTGAAGCTGGGCCCGTCGGGAAGTCCAGGGAACTGGACGCGGATGCTTCATCCAGAGCGTTAGTCCTGGTGCGTTCACCGAGGCGCAGAGTCCCAGACCTTCGTGGCTCGTGCGTTGCTTCTAACCCCGCTGTCTCCTTGCTCAGCACCGGGGAGCGGTGGGCACGAAACCTCAGGACGCCATCACTGCCTTTTGGGCCAGGCAGGGCTAGAGTGGCCCCAGTCCATCCATGCGTCCCCCTTGGGGTTTGGAAACCGGAGGTGGGCCCAGAGGCTGGGTGCGGCCTGGAAGCAGGCGCTTACGCACGCCCAGGTCTGAGGCGGCTCTGTGGTTCAACGAGCAAATGGAGCAGAGGCGCTAAAGGCTGGGGAGATGGAGGGGAGCTGCCAGTGCTCCCCCTTCTGACACCGAGTTATGCTGGTGCTGGGAAATATCTCTAGAGCCCTTCAGTAAATACCTTTTTAATCTTTTTGCTCATGTAAGTTTGAGTAAATTTTATTTTGGTAAATCGAGTGATTGTTTACTATAGGGCTTCTAAATGGTTTCTTTTCTTTTTTTTAGTTTTTTAAAAAAAGATGTATTTATTTATGCACACAAGAGCTGGGGTACAGGCCAGAGATGAGGGAGGTGAGAGGATTCACCAGACAGAGTGGGGAGCAGAACAGGCAGATGGACTGAAACACACACTGCCGAGGGCAGCAGCAGGCGAGGCAGGAGAGGTCTGCTGCACCATGTGGGTCCCCTCCCTGTACCGGGATCGAACTCGCGCTGCTGTGCTGCGGATGCTTCACAGTACGGCACTCAACCTGCTGCGCCACCAGTACGGCCCTGTTTTCTTTTTTTTTAAATTAATTTTAAAATGTCCTTACCTCACTTATTTTGGTGAATATTTAATCTCTCCCTCAGGTGGCGTTCCCCCTCCAGCAGAGCACCGTGAACCATCACCGTAACCGCCGTGCTCTTCCCCCATTCTAAACGTTTCCCAATCCAGGAAAACCCTGACTTCTGCGCAGCATCACTCGGTCCTTGGTGCGGGCCCACTCACGCAGTCAGCCTCACAGGTGGGAATGCTGCTTTACTGAGTCATTAAATAAAGGAAAATAAAAGGGAGATTAACCAAGTCATCAGCAGACCAGCAGAGAAAACACGGACAGGGCTGGGGTGCGGAGTGGGCTGTGGGTTCTCTATGGGGGGTGTGAGGGCCGGTCCTTTCAGGAGGCGGTACCCAGTGCCCCTCGGTCTCTTGGAACCAGGGCTGGTCTGGCGCACGAGGGCAAATCTGCACCACACTGAACAGACCGGTTCTTTCCTGCCGCCGTGGGTAGCAAGACAAATGCAGTCCGGGTCGCTTGGCTGAGGTCACAGGTAGCCAATCTCTTTGGGGACACCCTTTCTGCTCTGCCAGTATGGGGAGTTCTGGGCGGTTGCGGACCATACCAAGAAATGACCATGCCGCCTCGCGGAACGAGAAGGGCTGAGTTTTCTGCCGTGTGCTATGTGTGACGCTAGCTAATGCCATGATTAGGGAAGGGAGCCATCGTGACCGTGGGAATGTTCATAACTTCTACAGAAGGCGGGGATGGAGCCCGTCCCAAGAGCTCCCCACTGCACGCCCTAAACAAATAGGGTGCATTTCACCATAAAAAGAATTCTTTGATCTGGACTAATATAGAGGTCCTGGTGGAAAACTTGAGAACAAACATGAGAAAGCAGACCCAGCCCATTTTTCCCCCTGCAGCAGAAAGTGTAAGAAAGAAAAGGTGGAGTTGGGCGTTGCTCAGGTAGTCGCTAAGCAACGGCACAGCTGCTGAAGTGGTCACCCCAGGTCAGTGGCAGGTGCTGCTTCTCAACAGCCCATGGCACTGGGAGGCCCCCCTCCCCCACTCAGTGCATTCTGCCCCCTCACCCCCCCCCCAGTGCATTCTGCCTGGCTTCTGATAAGAGGATTCCTTAGATCAAAGACAGCCCTCCAGGTTTCCATGGAAAGAACACTCTTTTGTGTTTAATTCAAACAAACACGGCAGGAAAGCTTACTCGCTGACAGCTACCTGACAGCTGCCAGGCACTGGCCAGAAGTGAAAGGCCACTCTGGAAGCAGAGCGTTGATAGATTGCTGACGATGTGAAAGCAAAGCGGGCTCTAGAGCCTCACTGGGAGAACCATGCAGCAGGCAAGAAGCGGTTCGAGAATAACGCCACAGGCTCTTAAAACACACCAAAATCATCAACCCATAAAACACTGGAATAAATAAATCAATGCCACAGAATAAATATCCAGAAACTACATTAAATAGGAACATTTTGTAGTAAATGATCATGGAAGCATTTTAGGTCCTGGTGGATGAAGTGTTGGGATTAATAGATATTAATTTGGATATAAAATAAAATTAGATTTATACCTTATACCAACCATAGCCAAAATTAAGTTTTCAGGTATAGTAAAGATGTAAGGGGGAAAAAAAAACCCTAAATTATAAGCACAGGAAAATAAATAACATTGTAACAGTTTTTTTTTTTTAAAGTAAGCCATGAATATCAGAAGTCAAAAGGGAAAGCTTGGAAGAAAAAAATCATTAACAAAATAAAAATACAAGCAGCAGACTGGAAGACAGTATTTGCAACATGAAGAGCAGAGTATAGGCTACTACTCATTATATGTAAAAAGTTCCTACAAATTAATAAGAAAACAATCCAGTTATTTTAAAAGGTCATTTATAAAAGAATAAACTCATCTCACAGTCAAACTAAATTAAGACTGATTTACTGTTTATTTCAAGATTTATTTATGCATATGAGAAGTGGGGGACAGGCCAGAGGTGCAGGGGGTGAGAGGACTCACCAGAGATAGAGGGGGGAGCAGAACAGACAGATCTACTGAAATAGTGCTGAGGGGAGCAGCAAGGAGACAGGAGAGGTCTGCTGTGCCATGTGGGTCAGCTCCCTGGCCGGGGATCGAACTCATGCTGCAGGGGCTGCAGATAGCTTCATAGTGCTGCGCCTTAACCCCTTGCGCCACCTGGGAGACTCCTGATTTACTATTTTTGACTCAGCGCATTGACTAAAAATTAAAAAGGGAAGATAATATGTGACTATTGCTTTTGGGAAACGGGCAAGTGGAATCCAAATTCATGTCGAGGTTTTAGAAGGCAATGTGTAGTACTGATTTACATTTTGATTCAATGGTTAGTAGGAGTGTGTCCTAGCAAAATGCCTATCCACACACAATCACGAGTTCTCTATGCACGGAAGGGTGTTCTTTAGTACCGTGTAAGGATAAAAACTGACAAAACTACATTATTCCCTGTAGCAGCAGGAAGGGGGCACAGCAGCAAGGTTCGGGATGGTTCTGGGCAGACGGGTCAGGGAAGGAGAGTCTTGGAGCCCTCGGTGGCTTTTCATGCTTCATTTAGTAGAGGTGGCCAGGTACATGGCAGGCAGGGGTGCCGGGGGGCCGGGAGGCTGGCAGGCCTCCCAGCCCCCGGCGCATCTCATCCTCTCGACTGCTTTCTTCTCTCTCTGCTGCTGCTACTGCTGCTTCGTCCTGTTGGTTCTGTCTGTTGGTTCTCACAGTTCTGGCATCCTCATGATGCCGCCCATTTATGCCCGTGTCCAACACAGGTGCGCCCACTTGCACATGCGCACCCTGGAAGGCTCGCAGCACCGCAGGTGTCCATCATCAGTGGTGGGAGGGTGGAAATACCTGATCAATCTTTACCCTACATTCCCTATTTCTATTACACATTCTTTGAATAGGATACAATTAATTAAGTCTACCCCCCAAAGATTACAATTTTATCTCTCTGAAATTATGCCTAATTTATTTTGATTGGCATCTAGGGCATTTCCAAACTCTTCAGTAACGCTTTCCAGAAAATATCTCAGTTTATTCCCGTAGTCATTGTGTATGAGTTTTACTATTTTAACTCTCAGGGAAATCTTATTTTCTAGCACCCATGTCTGAGCAATTAGAAAACTGGTAAGATGCCACATGAACTCAATATATTTTTAACTTTCTTTCCTCACTTGGAGTTAAGAAGTCTCATGAGGTGTTTATGGCCTCATGGTCACGTTGCTGAGGCAGAGGGCTTTGGGGAGGAAGGCAAAGAGGTGGGGGTATGGAAGAATAAGGAACCCCAAAAAAGCAACATATCACAACCACGGGTGACTTTACACCACAGGAGAGGGTTGGCCACATCGGGGGACATTCTTGGTTATCATGTGTAGGGTAAGTGAGCTAATCAGTTTTTTTTACACCACTACCCTCTGTGGCTATCACCTGCAGCCTTATGCTAATGCGGAAGGTGCTTGGGAGTGTGGGCCTGGAGAACGTGCCTGATTGTGAGCACCTGGAGCTTGGGGGTGCACGCACATGGAGGTGTGCCCCCCTGAGCCCAGAGGCTGGGATAAAAGCAACGGCCACGGCTGAGAGGACGAGCGGCTTGGCTACAGAAAAGGTGACAGTGTGAGAAAAACACAGAAGAGAACGCCAGCGAGCCCAGTATAAAGATTCGTGGGGACTGGGGGCTCGGTTGCTGTCTGCCTCCCGGCCGCCTGCCTGCCCCGAGCCTGGCTGCCCACAGCGCACAATCTGATGCGTGGAGCTGGGGAAGCTGCTACGTGTCCTGTAAGGTGAGGGTTACACCCAACTAAGGATGGTCCAGCCCAGAGCGCCGGTGGTTCCGAGGTTGACCCTTGATGTAGGCTGTACGAAGCATCCTCCATGGAGTACCCCAGATCTTCAACGACCCTATGAGGTGAGGACAGCAGGTGGCATCTCAGGAGGTTGCCGTGAACCTGCTCCCTGGCCCAGCGGACCGACTTTCTGCTTCCTCCACGGAGCACGGTGAGGGCGTCTGTGGCAGACGGGATGCTCCATGGGGCCACCTTCTCGAAGGCTGCGTGCTGCCGCTTCGTCACGAGAGCTGCGCCCACCAGGTTGCTCTCATTGCTGAACTTGGCATTTTCTTCTTCCTAGACTTACGTGATTGAGTCACCTATTACACAAATCGGAGTCACTCCGTGTTGGCATCGACAAGAACCAAGGAATGTTCCTGTGGTAGCTGGGATGCGAGACTGGAAGTCCCCACAATGTGTCCTCTGAGGCCCGGGCTGTAGCCTCACAGCTGGGACATGGAAGGAGTGTTGGGACTTGAACCAGGCGTGGGTGAGAGCTGCAGGGAGGTCGAGAACAGCAGACTTTCTCCTGGCTTCGATTTTGCTCTTTTCCTTCCAGACTTGCCTGGCCCCCCTTGCCTCTTTTCTGGGGGTCCCCCCCAGAAGGTGCCTTAGACTTGTGGCAAGCTTTGGGGGCTCAGTGATTCCACCTTAGGCCAACCCTGTTGGCTGGACATTTACCCAAGAGGGGGTGGGGCTGGGTATTTGCTTTGGAAACTATTTTACTTAATCTTTCCCTTCTCTTTATTGCACACTAATTGTATTCAAGTTCCTTTCCATTAAAGGTCTCTCCCACTAGAGTGTTTTGTCTCGGTGTGATGGACAGTTGACCATTAGAGTAGTCAGGTTCGGGGGTTCCGGGGCCACCCGGCCCTGTAACAGAGCCAGAACTGACTTGCAGACTCCCAAAGGCTCCTCTGGGATCTGGGGCAGCGACTTTCCTTCCTCTGGGGACTGCGAGTCTGTGTGACCCCCTGAGGCTGCTGGAGCAGCCGGTTCTGGCTTCCAGGGGCTTATTGCAAACAGCGAGGCTGGTGAAAGTGGCTCATTTGGCAAATGCTTTCGATGTGGGGTGTTTCATTGCATGAAAAGATGGCGCCAGGAGCCTCCCTGGTGGCGCAGTGGGTTAAGCACCGCACTATGAAGCATCCGCAGCCACGCAGCACAAGTTCGATCCCCGGCCAGGGAGGGGACCCACATGGTGCAGCAGACCTCTCCTGCCTCCCCACTGCTCCCCTCATCAGTATGTTTCAGTCAGTCTGCCTGTTCTGCTCTCCACTCTGTCTCTGGTGGATCCTCTCACCCCCGGTACATCTGGCCTGTCCCCCACTTCTCATATGCATAAATAAATCTTTTTTTAAAAAAAGATGGAGCCAGCATAGACCTGGCCCCATGTCAGTCCTGCTCAGAGCCCTCCGGGGCTCCCCCTCGAGGCAACTGGCCCCTGCACCCCGCAGTGCTCGGGCTACTTGTCCTGCGAGGTGCTCTCATCTGGGCTTTGGTTGCCGTTTATCGATACCGGCGTATTTTCTTGGTTGAGCCCCTCACCCGCCCTGCAAGGCAGGGAAGGCAGATTCAGTCTCGTTTTACAGAAAAGTGAGCCCCATTTTCTTGGCGTTGAGAGCGAGATGGAAGGTGTTCCCCACCACCCCACCCCGTGAACGTAATGCCATCACCACAAATCCCACCGATACCGAACCCCGAGTCTCCTGCACGCAGCCTGGTCTCCGGCAGGAGTGTGTGTGCCCCAGGGGGGACTGGCCCAGGTGGGGTTCAGGGCTCTGATGCTCACGAACCTGAACCGTGTTTCCATCGCCTGCGTGGGATTGAACCACCACTCCACCCTCTCTGAGCGGGTATCGTGGGCGCGCTTGGGGAGCACGGTGGGCACGGGCCTGGCTCGAGCAGAGCGGCCCCCACCCCCGCCGCAGGCTCTCTGCACTCGTCCCCGCATGCTCCCTGCGTGAGCGTGGCCCGTGCTCGTCCCGTGTCTCCCACGCCGCCCTCACAGCGGCTCCGGGTTTTTCTAGCTCAGAGCCCTGTGTCCTGCACGAAGGAGGCTTGGAAGTGGCCTCTGCCCTTGACCAGGCACCAGGAGCTGTGGGGTCCGGTTTTGTGTCCCTTTCTTCTTTCACGCTTCAGTTTGCCCATTAGTAAAACGAGAGGGTTGTCCGGACGATCGTAAGGCCCGTTTGCATGACGACAGTCTAGGCTTCTAGATCTCCCCATAACAGGCAGCTCCCTGGCAGTGGGGGTGCTGGGGCTCTCTGCCCACGGGGCTCCCCCAGCCACCCTTAGCAAACCCGGATACTGGGACAGACGTGCGGGACAGACGCAGGAGAAACGGCCCCTCCCACGCTGCCCGAGCCCCACCCGCCAGACTCCCAGAGGGGACACACAGCACACTTGACCACGCTTAGTTCGGGCCCGGCGCCTCCCCCCAGAGGAACAGAGCCCCTAACAGTCCTCCTTATTTCTGGGGTCTCCCCTTAATTCATCCCCGTCATGGCCGCCAGCTCTGCAAAATCCCGATCTGAGCAGACCTCTCGAGTGTGCTCCCTTCCTGCTCCCCTTTTCGCGCTAGTGAAAACCCACACCCCTGAGCGTGGAGACCCGCGGCCTGGCCCTGGTCCTGCCCGCCCAGGGGGCTCGGCTGTCCTCATTCCCCACCGGCCTCTCTCCCATCCCACACCTGCTCCGCTCCAGAGTCTGCAGCCAGCACAGCGAGAACCTTCTCATCTCTCTTCTACTTGGCATCTCCGCCCCAAGGGCTGGGTCACCAGGAGTCAGACTCTGTCCTAAGCCCTCCCCAGCCACCTCCCGCCACCCATATGCTACTGCTCTATTGCGCTTTTCCACGGTAGTGTCTGAGGAGATTGGTGTGTGAGCAAAGGGAAGTATAGACAAGACCAGAACTGTATCAGGGCGGTCCCCAGTGAGAGGGGCGGTTCCAGGTTCCCTGCCCCACCCAAGGGAGGGTGGAGCGGAGCAGGGAGGAGGAGAAGCTGGCCAGGAGACTGGAGAAGGAGGAAGGATGGAGAGTGAGAAGGAGACCTGGAGGAGGCACGTGGAGCGGAGACACGTGAAGAAGCTGCACTTGGTTCTTGGGCTTGGACTGGCTGGAGCAGACGTGGGTAAGAGCCCGTGGGGAGGTGACACTGGCAGCTTTTATCTTGACTTTGATTTTGCTCCTTCTGTCCCAGACGTGCCGGGCCCTTCTGCCCCTTCCGTGTGCGTCCCTGCCAGAAGGTGCCATAATGTGTGGCAAACATTTGCGCCCCAGTGACCCTGCGTTGGGCCAACCCCGTTTGGCTGGGCAATGGGATGGGTAACCTCAGGTGTTGAGTTGGATACTATTTTACACTGTATTCACTCCCTTCTGTGTATTGCACACGGATTGTATTAAAGTTCCTTTCCACTGAAGGTCTTACACACTAGAGTACGTTTTGTCTTGATGTGGCTGACGGCAGAACGTGCTTAGAGCTGGCGGGCTTGGGGTTCTGGGGTGCCCCTCTCCCTGCCTTGTCACAAAGCCATGCCAGAGAAGCAGGACAGCTTCCTGGAGAAAGAGCGTTTTCATCAGGATGGGGACGTGGTTGGAGTGCGAGCAGGTTAGTCATCTGGTACTAGGGGTCTCTGAGCACAGGCCAGTAGCTAAGAAATCCGTAGAAAGCAGCATCCAGGGGGTAAAGTTGGTAATTCCTGTCTGGGAAGGTTTGCAGGAAACAGCGGTGCTCCTTCAATGCTGCTGATGTTCCAAATCAGTGTAGTCTTTGTGAGCTGTAAACATGTTTTTGTCTTTGACAGGCAATCCTGTTCATGCAAATGCATGCTCAAGGAAATAATTCCACAGAACACCAAAAGCTCTTGGAACAATAGTGTTCAGAGAGGCATTCTTCGGAGGAGAGAACATTTGGAAGCAATCTAAAGTTCAACAATAGGAGCTGGTGAAATAAAATATGAAACGTCCCTATAATGAAGCGTAAGGAAGACATTCAAAATAGTAGTTCAATCTTGCATCATTCAAAAACAATTCAGAGATGTTGGTGGAGGGCGCTGTGTTACGTTGCCGGGCTGCCCTAGCCAAGCACCACATCAGGTGGCTGAGACAACAGAAACCAGTTTCCGATGTTCTGGAGGCTGCAAGTCTGAGTTCGCAGTGTGGGTAGGGGTGCTTTCTTCTGCGTCCTCTCTCTGGCTTGTTGCTGGACCTCCTTCTCCTTGAGTCTTCACAAGATCTTTCCTTGTGGATCTGTGTCTCATTCCCTTGTGTTACATTTGTTCTTTTTTTTTTAAATTTTTTTAAAGACTTTTATTTATTTATGCATACAAGCACTGGGGCATAGGCCAGAGGTGTGTGTGTGGGGGTGGGGTGGGGTGAGAGAATCCACCAGACAGAGTGGGGAACATCATAGGCAGATCAACTGAAATACACTGCTAAGGGGAGCAGCGGGCGAGGTAGGAGAGGTCTGCTGCGCCATGTGGGTCACCTCCCCCGCCGGCAGCAGGGATCGAACTCGTGTTGCAATGGCTGCGGTTTGCTTTATAGTGCGGTGCTTAACCCACTGCACCACCAGGGAGGGCCCCCTCGTGTTGCATTTGGGCCCGACCTAATGATTTCATTTTAACTTATGGCCTCTTTATAAATCGTATCTCCGAGACAGTCACATTTTGAGGTACAACGGCTTAGCATGTTAGCGTGAGTTTTGGGGGCCACAGTGCAGCCTTATTCTGTACCTGGGACTGTGTTCTGGTTTTGTAGGACTGAGAGGAAAGCGATCCAGCTGCTGGTTGCCAAAATCCATGGACAAGGCTGGCTTTGGCAGAAGCACAGGGACAGGAAGAGGGGGTGGGCGGTGTTTTTCAGGGAACAATAAGGCAAAGGCTGGAAGTAGAACACAGATCACGTTCAGCCTCCGTCGAGCGGAACTTGAACGCTCTCCATGCAGGACTCAAGGACGGTCACCACAAAATGACTTTATTTTGTCTCCCACTTCCCTTTGAAATTTATTCAGCTGGGAAATTTCCTCCTCTGTTCCCACACAAAGACTCAGGCAGTCTTATTTCTTTCTGATCACTTTTTTTTTAAGATTTATTTATCATACAAGAGCTGGGGTACAGGCCAGAGGTGTGGGGGATAAGAAGATTCACCAGAGTGGGGAGCAGAACAGGCAGATGGACTAAAGTACACTGCTGAGGGGAGCAGCAGGGAGACAGGAGAGGTCTGCTGCGCCATGTGGTCCCTTCCTGGCCGGGGATCGAACTCGCGCTGCTGTGCCTCAGATACTTCACAGTGCAGCGCTCAACCCGCTGCGCCACCAGGGCAGCCGCTTTCTGATCACTCTCAGGTGGTAAGTCTTTGGGTCATGCTAAGGCGTCAGATTCTGTCCCAATTTAGAATTAATCAAAGCTGCCAACTTAAATGACAGCCCTGGGTCTGGGTGGGCCAGGCCGGTGACGGCTGCTGCACCTGCTAACCCTGCCCTTCTGCCCGTCTCTCCTCTGTCTGCCTGGTTCTGGCTCCTCCTGGATTGGAGTTGAAGGATTGAAGCCACTGTTTCTGCGGCCTGTCTCCATGGCCAGCGTGGGATTCCCTGCCGGGCCTGGTCCCACCTCCTAGA
Organism: Galemys pyrenaicus; assembly: GCA_019455555.1. Lineage (NCBI taxonomy): Eukaryota > Metazoa > Chordata > Mammalia > Eulipotyphla > Talpidae > Galemys > Galemys pyrenaicus. The sequence continues at coordinate 31,360 of JAGFMF010011368.1, forward strand.
CTGGGAATGAGCCCAAGAGGCTTTTTTTGGAGCCAAGAGTAGGGAGAGGCGGAGAGTCATCACCTGAGACCTCTCAGCTGCCAGAGGGGACGAGCCCCTCTGCGGTTCTCCAGTGGGCACCCCAACTTCAGTCTGTCCTGATCGCGGCTTGTCTTGGGGTTGCGGAGTCCTTAGGAGAACCTCTCAGGGCAAGAAGCAAAGTCAAGGCCAGTGAAAGCTGCAATGGAAATGGACTGAACTTCTGGGACCACGTTGACTCTGTTCTCCATGGAAATGGTAGGAAAGGTCAGAGGTGATGACCTTTGGGGATGAGAACCAAGGTCAGACTGGTCACAGACTCATAGTGGACTGTGGAGCCTGACCTCAGAGATGTGGAGTTACTCACTTGATGGGGCAGCCTGGGGTTAAGGACATAAGCTGAGGGTCCACACACTTAAATTCCAATCCCACTCTGTGTTAATTCCCCACGCAAGGCTCTGTGGCCCCGAATAAGCCCCTTAGATTCTCAGCTTTATCCCACAGAGGCTAAGTTCCCACACAGCGTTATCAGCAGGGTGACAACATAAAACACACGAGCATCTACGTGGAACCTTCTAAATAATGGCACGTCCTTCCTCTCTCTGACTGATGCCGGGGGGGCAGCTTCTCCTTGGTCTAATGAAAGGCCACATTTGCCTGAGATGCAGCTGAGCAGATTCCCCAGGAGTCCAGGCCACGGGGAGAGGGCCTAGAACTGAGGTGACCAGGTAAATAGTGAAGGACATGGTGAGGGCCACCGGGCAGTGCCCATCCTGGGAGGGTCTGTGTTTCCCTCCCCAGCTTCTCTCCCAGTCCTGGCTTCCAGAAGGCCTAGCCTCTAGTCACATGGCACCTAGAGGCCAGGGGTCAGGCCCTTGCTTTATGGGCCTTGTGACCTCACAGGCCAGGCCTGCCCATCGGCCACCAGTCAAGTGGCTGCTTCCCACTGGGCTGTGGCTGTTCCTCCTGCTGGACCCTGTGAGGTGGGGCCCAATTCTCCATTCCTCCAGGCCCCATAGGAAGGGCTTTCTTGGGGTAATGCTCCTGGTCTCTTGCCCAACCCCCTGTCTCCACCTGAGGAGGAAGGGAGCCATCTGAAGGAGCTGAGTCCCTGTCAGGGCAATCCCGCGGGGATTCCTCCCGGGGCCCCACCCTGAGCCCCCTGCTCTTCCCCGCTCTGGACGAGCTTAGCAGAGTGCTCCTGGATGCTCCCCGACAGGCTGCTATGGGGGGCACAGGGGGTTAAAGCATCATTTTAAAAAAAGTTCAAGATGTTACTTCCATGTAAACGCAGAATGAATGTGTCCAAGATTCACATTCAAAAATGAATTTGCTGAACTCATTAATTAGGAAATGTTACAGCTGCTTCTCCAGGACATTTGTGATGAGATTTATGTTGGTCGGAAGAGGAAAGCTGAAATACGTTTATCAAATTTGATGTAAAACTGGCAAGTCTCCTAACGGCAATAGAATTAAGAGCCCGTGCAGTTCTCTTTTCTATCTAACAGAGAGGATCTTATCTGCTAGACAAAAATCCACACTTTCACGTGCAGTGCTAATGAGTCTGGGTCCTGATACATGCCAGCAGAAGTCAGGGAGAGACTCAGCTCTCCTAAAAAAAGAAACAAATCTTGGTGGGGCTGTGGAAGAGCCGCCCAGCCTAATAGCGGGAGAATACGCAATCATTTTTCTTCATTAATTCCAATTTGGTGTTAGTTTTGGGCAAACAAGGGATGAATTCAGGACTGGAGGGAGAACATTCACAGCACATCTGAACATTTGGTTAAAATAATTTCTTTGCTTTCTCCATCTTTGTAATTCCTGGGCCTCTCTCTCTCTTTTCTTGTTTCGTTTATTTTTTATGGCAGGGATAGAGGAAAGGGAGGGGTTTCCACGTGGCCCCCGAAGCCCCACTGGGCATCCTCCTGGTGGCAGAATCTGCCTCTGAGCTGCTGCCTGGGGGCCTCGCGTGACCTCTCTCCACTGTGAGGCTGGCTGGGCGATGGATGGCCTGGAGCGCCCGGCCTCCTGGGCCCCCTGGGCCCCCACCCCTGCCCCCACCTGCCACCCCTGCCCCCACCCTGCACCCCAGCCAGCCCAGGAGGCACCATCAATTCAGCTCTCAGACTATAAAAGCACAGGAGGAAGCAGACATATTCATTTTCTGCTATAAATTTGCCGAGACGCCAGTTTAATAAACAAAATAAATATCTCTTCTCAGCATTTTCTGCCATTATGAATATGGATGAGCTCTTAGGACTTCGGGAAGAAGCAGGCTTCTGGGGATGCCTCCTGGATTTAGAGCCCCCCAAAGCAGAGCGTGGCGGAGCTTCCCTGCCAAGGCTTCAGCCCCCACCCTCCCACCTCCACACCTGCCGAGGGCGCTGCGGAGCTGGGGCTGGGTGAGGGGCCGGCAACAGAGTCAGCTCCCTGAGGCTTTCCAGCGGACCGTGGGGAGACAGGCCCAAGATGCACAGCTCCACATGAGCAAGGCGCAGACTCTGCCTTTCACGAGGTGACAATCTCCTCGGACAGAAACCCGGAGACGGCAAACCCCAGATGCAGTGAGCAGAGCTGCAGAAGCGAGCGTGTGGGTAGGGTTTGTTTGGAGTGTGGCTTGGGGTAGAGAAGAAACACACAGCTCGAGCAGACGCATCCAGGCTCCGATCTCAGCTGCATTACTAAGCTGAATGTTTTAGACAACTTTGTAAATAAAACGGGGCCTGTGCGTCCTCACTGTTCTTGCGAGCGCTGGGAGTAACGTAGTGAAAGCATTAAACAGTAGCCGGTGCCTAGTTGGCACTCAAATTATAGTTATTAATGAGAGGCATTGATTTTTTTTTTTACTTGGGGACGATAAATAGCTCACAATAGACTTGTCCTTTGTAGCAGATAAGACACTTCCAGCTCCATTATCTTGACACCGGAAAGGAAGCCTTCAGGCCCGTTTTACCATGAGGAACCCAGGCAGCCCGGGCCAAGGCCATGCCGCTCTATGGAAATCCCCTAGGAGAATCGCCTTTGGCTGGACAGCGAGCCCGTGCGCCTGTGTCACCCAGACAGGCAGGGGCTGTCTTGTCCTAACTGCCATCTCAGGCCCAAGTGCTGAAGGGGGAGCCAGTGGCCTTGCTAAGATGTGGGGGCGGGGGGACGCCCTGGGGCCGCGTTGCCCGCCAGCACGCCTCTCTTTCCTCACCTCAGAACAGAGCTTTAGACAGGCGAGGCCGAGACTGATAAATACCCAGACTCTGGAGCCTTCCTCTCTGCCTGCGCTTGGTAATTGCATCTTCGGTCCGTTCCCCTCAGGGGCGAGCAGTAAAATTCCATCCCCATCTGCATGTTTGGGGGCGCAGTGAGGAAAGGAGAACCCCAAGGGATGTGTGGGTGGTGGCAGCTTTTCAGGGGAAGCAGGCAGCATCTCTGACACTTTCGGGAGGCTAAGATGGAGATGTGAGGAAACAGGAACTGGCAGGGCCCAAAGGCCTGGCTGACCCCCGAGCGCCCCCCTGTGAAGCCAGACTGGGAAGCTAGGTCTCAGACTCATGCCCACACCACAGCCGTCCAGCAAATGCCTCCCTACATGAGGGAAGGGCTCAGGGGCAGAGCCCTGGGGGCCCTCAGAGAAGTTCTGAGAAGGCTGGAGTAGTTAGACATTGACTGGGTCTCCTGCTGGGCTGAAGGAGGAGGACAGCCGGCGAGCACAACCTCCATAGAGGCTGTCCAGCTCAAAGAATCAGGTTCTCTGTGGCAAGTGCAGAGGCCCTCTCAGGAGGCAAGACCTTGAGTGGGCTGCAGTGTGGGGCGTGGCCTGGGTCCTAGTGTGACCCTGTGTCGCCTCAAAAAAGGGAGGTTCCAGGGTCCCTGCCCCACCCAAGGAAGGGTGGAGCTGAGCAGCGGGGACAAGTGAGAAAAGGACTTGGGAAGAAGTTGCAAGGAAGAAGAAGGGAAGGAAGAAGACTAGGGCAAGACCTGGAGGAGGCTCACGGGGCAGAGACATCTGAAGACGTCACACTTGCTTCTCAGCCTTGCTGGAACCAGGACTTGGGGGCATGAAGGACACTGGAAAGAGAGACGTGGGTGAGAGACCCGTGGGAGGCTGACAGCGGCAGCCTTTGTCTTGACTTGTGTTTTGATTTTGTTCTTTTCCTTCCGGATTGCCTGGCCCCTCGCTCCCTTTCCTGTGGTCGCCACCAGGAAGTCCCTTAGATTTGTGGCAGGCTTTGGGCCTCGGTGACCCTGCCTTGGGCCAAGGCTATGTGACTGGGCATTGACCCGTGAGGGGATGGGTAACTTTGGGTGTTTAACTGGAAACTATTTCTAAGCTATATTCTTTCTCTTCTGGTCTTGCTACCACACAGAGATTGTAATGACGTTCTTTTCTATTGGAGGTTTTATGTTTGTCTTTATACAGCAGATGACAGAACCCCCTAGAGCAGGCAGGTTTGGGGTGCCCCTCCTTCTGCCCGCTAACACCAACACTCACCAGTCTATGCTGCTCATTTACACAACTTCCTGGGCCTCTGTACTTCCATCTCTAAAATGGGGGCAAAATTACAGCTCTAACCACTTCATAGCATTCTGGACAAAAGCCAACTGAGGTAATAGACATAAGAGAACTCAGATATGACAAGTTCTGAAGGGCTAGGAGAGACTTTGTGTGTGTTGGATTTTAGTTATTATTTTATCATGAGCTGTGAGTCACCTGCCGCTGACTTCGCGCTCTCTGATCCTGGCTTCCCTGAGCAAACCTCCCCGTTGAGCTTGCAGGCTCTCAGAAAAGCCTGAATGTCCTCCCTCTTGACCTCCCCCCATTCCTGTCCCACCCCACAACCCCGTCCCCACCACTGGGCAGCTGAACCGTGGCATCAGCTGCTGGCGAGGGCCAGAGCTGGGCGGCGTGGAGGAGGTGACCCGCCATCTCTGAGATGTCGCTTCTGAGCCAGCGATGTCGGGCTGGGCCGGGCCGGGCCGAGCTTCGCCCGCACGACACGGACTGAGGTTGGTCTTCCAGACCCCGGACTGGTTAGAAAACCTGAGGAACGAGAAGGAAGGGCCTGAAATTTGGAGGACTTGTTAAGAGATTTTGGTCTCTTTTCCTGAAGTATTTTCAAGTTGATTATGGACATGATTTTTCGCGCTAGATACTTTACTTGGCGTCTCTGAAGTATCAGGGTGTTTGGTGGTGGTGGGGTGGGGGTGTGTGCGCGTGCGTGCATGCGTGTGTGTGTGCGTGTGTACATCTCTGTGTGTGTGGCAGCTCTGCCAGGAGGGTGCATTTTCCACTCCACTCAGAGGTGGGGGCCGGGGGCTATGCATGTTCTCATCACACCCTCCGATGGCTTTTTGAAGCTGTCACCTCAGACTCAGACTGGGGGTCCCCAAGCCTTCAGGGACTGAGGCTCCCTTGCCAGCAGCTCCATCGTAATTTCTCACCGAGAAACCGGAACAGAATCGAGTGCCGAGTGTGGCACCCAAATTGCAAATCAATGGAGCCTGAATTAAATATTGATTTCCTCCCTTTTCTTTCAGGGAAGCTCCTTTAGAGTAATTGGCTTGCTGGTTTTGCTTTTTCACGTTTGTATTTTTCATCCTGATCTTTAAACCCTCCAGCGCGGAGCGACTAACCCGTCAGCAGAGCCAGGTCCTCCCCACTCATCCCGCCCTCCTCCCGGCCCTCTCCCTCCTCCTCTGGTAATTTTCCTTTCCAAAGATGGAATGTTGGGAAGTGGGAGACGTGGCTCATGAAAATGTGACTGTGCCACCAGCCCACAGGCCGTGACTGGGCAAAGGGCAGCCACCCCCGCCCCAGGGCCCGGGAGGAGGGCCAGGCCGGGCCACACGAGGGAGGACAGCCGAGTCTCCAGGGTCGTGGCTGCCCTGGGCCCACCTGGCCGCTCTCTTCGCAGCCTCCTGCAGTGGGTCTCCCCGGCCCATCCCAATGCCGAGGTCCCCTTCCTCGGGGCTGGGCCTGGGGGAGGCTGGGCCTTAGGAAGATGTCGGTGTCTTCTCAACCACCTCTGCACCCCCATCCCAGAAGATGAAACATAAGGTAGATTCAGAGCCAGGAGCGCCAAGATTCTCGATCTTCCCAGCACGACGGGCAGAGTATCAAGCAGCTCGTCACTTCCACCTTTCTTGGCGTGCCTGCTTTGCTGGGCTTCCTGGAAGCGCAGTGGAGTGTGGGAGGAGGCCCCTTCTGGAGGAGGCTGCAGCTCTGGCTCCCTTTGCCCGGTGGCCTGCGGGCCTGGGGGCTTCCCCCGCGTCTTGGGGAGCCTGTCCGTCCTCGGCAGCCTGGGGAGCCCCCACCAAACCTGCTGGTGCCAGCTGCTTCCTGGCCTCCAGCACTTCCAGTCAGCCCTGGCCCTGGCAGCAGAAGGGAAAACAGCTAGGTCTCGATTCCCAGAAGACCCATCTGGAGGGAAGGCTGTTCTCGGATGAGCTTGTTAGCAGAAAATTTAATTACTGCCGTCCCAGCAGGCTGCAGGTTCTGCACTTCCAAGCGCCTCCCCCTCGAGCACCTCGAAGTTCTTCTGGAGGAGACCTGTGGGCTCAGGGCAAAGCGTGGCGACGGGAAGTCGTGCGTGGCCCGGGAAGTTCCGGAGTCGAACCAGGAGACGCGCCCAGGACCCCCCGGCCCGCTGCGGTCGCCTTTGCGGGAGTCCCTCAGCCCCACACTCTGGGGCTGCGGGTTTGAGTGACAGTCATGCAATGCTTGCTGAGCCCTACTGTGTGCCGGGCTCACCGCGGTGAAGGGTGTGAGAAGATGCAGCCGTGATCTCAGACGCGTCGCCGGGAGAGACACAGAAGCAGTGATCGAGGGCTTGATACGCGTGGTCAAAGGCGTCCTCCCTGGGCCTACGGCCGGGTGGGGGGGCCCGGGGCTCAGGGCTGGTTGGAGCTGATTTTTACCAGCGCTTACAATCAAAAAATCTGAAAAGACTGGGGGGTAGGGAAGCGTGTTTGTTCCCAGAAGAGGAAAGGGTACAGAGCAAAGGAAAGGAGACTTTTGGGGGGCGTGTGCCAGCTGCAGTGGGGTGCCTTGTACCGAGAGGTCATGGGGCAGACAGGAAAGTCTGGGGTCCAACGGTGGCAGAAGCCCAGCAGCACCCACTTTCTGTCATCTTGGGAAGTCCGTAAAAGTGCCACCTCGGGGCCGGCTCCTGGGACCGGAAGGTTCTGGAATGGAGGCTCCATAGGCGCGTGTGTGAGCAGTGGGCGGGCGCAGCCGTCTGTGCGTCTGGCTGAGCGCTGACCGTGTGACCTTGCAAAGGCTGTAGAAAGCACTCAGGTTTCTCGCTCTCAAGTAGAATTTTCAGCCTCTTCACTTGGAGCACCCAAGCGCCCACTGTCCTCCCCCAGCTCCCAAAAGGGTGCCCAGCACCTCCGTGTGGGGCTCTCTCCTTGCCCATCTTTTCATTCTCCCGCTCCACTTCGAGCTCAGCCACTTGACCACTGGGTGTTTGTTTACCTTTCCCCGCGAGGTACATGTCGCTCTATACTCAACCTCCAAAAATAGATCTGACTCCAAGTTCGGCCTCTCTCCACTAAACTCATCGTCAGGACATATTTTTTAGCCTAGACTTAGGTCTGGTAAATTAATGACGCACCAAACAAGCGCACGCAATGCGGGAAGGAGGCAGAGACGTGGACACACGCGCCCACCGCCGGGTCACGTGTCATTTGCAAACTCCTGGAGCCGACACTACGCATCCAGAAGAGAAAAGCGGGCTTGCTGCTTTCTGTAGCAAAGCAGATACTGACAAATAAAGTCAGAACACTCGCTCCGAACACACACGTGAATTTGCTGCACGAAGACGTTTGGAGCTGCACTGCTGCTGCGGTGGGAGATTGGCGCCGCCTGAATCACCGGTCCGAGGGCAAAGCTCAGTTAGGGCGGAGCCACCTGCCAAACGTGCGCAATCATGCGGGGCCCTTAGTGGTCAGAGTCACGGAGATGAAGTGGCCGTTGCGAGGAGCGTGGGGGAGCGACATGGGGAACTTAGTGTTTCGTGGGTGTGACGCTGCGGCTGGGAGGGTGGGGACAGTTCTGGAAGTGGCCGGTGCAGTACGGCCGTGTGCACCTGCTTGGAACCGTCCGCGGAAAAGCGGCTGAACCAGCAAAGTCCATGTTCCGCGCATTTCATACCGTTAAAAAGTATGCATTGAAGAAGAAGAAAATACAGATTCAAAAGTTCTCTTTTCCGACCTCCAACTCATTCCAATGGAACACGTCTGGAGTCTGGGACAGAGGCGGGGCGCAAAGGGACACCCCTGTACCCCCTCACTCGTTTGGGTCACGAAGACGCACACCCCCGCTGGGGTTCAGCCCATGTGGACGCTCAGGCCTGGACTCGGGTCCGTCTTCTCAGCCGTGTCTGAACCAGGAGAGGCGTTCTTGCAGGCGTGGGTAAACTGAGGAAGCGTGCGCTGTGGTATCCCGTGCGCGCCGAAGTCACTACTGGGGCTGGTGTCTCTGCCCAGGAGAGTCCCAGCGGGTGAGCTGGCATCGCGGGGTGGGCGCTGTCATAGCCAGCGAACCCCTCTGTCCTGCCCCAGCCCCGGGGAAGCCTTCCTGGTGGTGCTGGCTCCCAGCTCGGCTTCAGGCTTTTGAAAGCAGGTGACATGCAGAATGACGGGCGTGTCAGTCTCCAGAGAAACTTGGGGTGGGGGCTTCTGGGCTTATGTCATAGCCCCACAGCCAGAGGAGGACATGGCAGGCACCCCATTTTAGTGGAGAGGTGGGGGGAGCAGGGACAAAGGGGTGCTCCCCCACATCCAGGGCCCACTCATGCTCATTGGTGCGTGTTCGGGAACCACCTGCAACATCCCCAGACGCTGGGCTGGTGGTGAGATCAAGAAAAAGGGGACCTTTTGCTCCTTTTTGTCAAAGTCGTTGACCCTGGGAGTAAGGGTGTGGGGAGACAGACCCCGCTCCGAACTCAGGCCCCAGGAAGCAGTGACTGCTCAGTGAGGGTTACACATGCCGGGCAGGTGGTCACAGGTTCAAGTCCTGGATCTGCCTCTGGACGCCAACGCCGTGGCTCAGTTTCCGCATCTGCAAAGTGAGGTGGTGACAGCTACCTGGTGGGTTACTAGGGACGCAACGAGACATCTGCAAACTGCTGGGCCACACAAATCTGTGCTCAATGAGGTTCAATAAAGCATTGGCCCCGGGACCTCGTGAAGGCTGACCCCAGCCAGAAGGTGGGGTGCTGGCCTTCTCCCCAGGCACGGAGCGCCCTCGTCCTCTCTCTCCTTCCGGGCAGGGAAGAGTCACTGGGGTTAGCGGAAGCAGGGGGTATCGGGCCTGCAGAGGCCACGGGGCCGGGGCCGGGACCAGCATGAAGGCAGCTGCCCCAGTGGCTGACGGCCCCTTGCCCTCCCCCAGGAGCTGGCACAGCCCGCTCGCTCCCCGTTATTTTTCTCAATACCGATTATGACACTCTTAGAGGCTCAGCGGCCAGTGGCTGCTGGTTCCCCTAGCTGCAGCTTCTCGCCAGCTGCCGCTTGTCCCGAAGCCTGCAAGGCCTCAGGACAGGCAGGCTGGAGCCTGGGATCTCCTCCGCCAGGTTTCCAGCGTCCGAGGGTGTTCATGCTGGACGCTGCCTGCCCAGCCTGGTGACAGACGTGGGGATGGGAGGGGTGGTACCGCCCTGGTTTCCCTCACTGGAGGTGAGGGGCACGTTTTAGGCTGGGGCTTGCCTAGGACTGCAGGCTGGATACACCACCAGCCCCCTCCTTAAGCAACCCCCCAGCCAACCCCTCCCTGGCCAGCCCCCTCCCCCGCAGTAGTGCCTTCTCTTGCCTGCGCCCCTCCTGGACCCCTGGCTTCCTCCCCATCCGCTGTCGTGGAGGGCGAACTGGGGGTGCTGGGGTGTCTGTGGACCAGCAAGGAGCAGTGACGGGCAGAAGAGCCTGCGAGTGAGCGGCCACGGCACTAAAGCGTCGCACTGGAGCTGTTTGTGCCTCTGAGCACCCAGCTAGGCAGGGACCCGAGAGGCCGCTGAGTCAGTCCCCAGGTGAGGCCTGCTGTCCGCTGGGCCTCACCTGCCCCAAGGCCTCAGCCCCTGCTTCCCACACCCAGGAAGCTGCTCTCTGGATCCCGTGGCCCAGCGGCACCCAGCACACCCAAGACTTGGCCGCGATCCTGGGGTGAGAGCGGGCGTCAGCGTCCAGGGTGCCGCGGAAACTGGAATGCACCAGAGAGCAGGCGCCCCCACTCCTGCGGAGTCCAGAAGACAACACAAAGGGGCTTAGCTGACCCCCTCCTCACCCCACACCCCACAACCGGCTGGTCCAGCAGCTCCTGCAGGAGGGGCGGGCTCCCAGGGTGGGGTGTCGGGGTCCTGCAGCCTCTCGAGCCCCACACCCCGTGGGCTGGGCCCTGAGGGGGCTCAAAGAGGGCGGGTTTAGGGCATGTCACGCTTGAGCATGGTCACTTTGTCCAGCTCGAGGTACCGAACGATGGCATGTCGTAGGACGAGTCGACCCTGGAGGGAGGAGCGTGCTGTTCTGCAGATGCAAACAAGCAACTAAAGTAACAAAAGTCCGAGCAGAACCGAGCTCAGACGGGCAGGGGAGAGCGGCACGCCAGTCCAGCAGGGCCAGGGGAAAGCAGCAAGGGCCGTGAAGCCGCCAGAGGGTCAGGCCCCGCCCCCCTCCGGAGCTGGGTTGTAGAGCGGCGGCAGGGGCACAGCACCCCCGGAGGAGCACCTCGCTGAGCCACAGGCCGCAGGGGCGATGCGCTAGCAGGTGAGTAGGGACCGCGGCACCCTGCTCCTCCTCCTCAGGGCTCACCCGCCGCCCGAGTGCTGGAGTCTCGGGGTCCAGACGCACGGACAGGAGCCTCAGACAATGGTGTTGTGGGGACGGGCGGAGCAGGGTGGAGAGCGGTGGCGAGATGCGTACAGAGGACCCTGGAGCTCGCTGAGCATCCGGGCTCCTTAGATGCCCAGGACTCCAGAGGGCGGTGGGCTGGGGAACCAGATGGGGCTGCTGAGCCGGTGTCCAGGACAGTAATTCCAGAGTGGGGGGGGGGAGCGGCTTGCTCTTCCCCCGGTGCCTGAGCATGTCCTGTCTGGAGATGGGTCAGGGACCCAGGCAGACTTGGGGAGGATCAGGGAGAAGGCGGCTGCGCCAAGGGAAGGCATGCAGGGGGGCAGCTCCCTCTCCCAGGAGGACCTCCTTCTTCCCTGCAGACACACTCACTGCAAACGCCCGCTGGTCTTTCTGCAAGTGTGGGCTGTGCTCTGACTGTGTGCAAGGTCTGTCCTCCCTTCTGTGAGTCTGTCCTCCACGGCCAGGAGAGCCACATCTCTGAGTGGGGGGAGGGGAGCAACGCCAGTTCACGTGCTGCCTCCTCCATGCAGTCCTCCAGTCAACCTCGGCCCACGCCCTCCTGGTCTTTTGGGTTTCCATGTCTGCAGCGTCCATACTACTGGCATGCTAGCCCGCCTACAGCCACGGCCTCTAGAGTGTGATCTTTCCAGGGCAGGACAGATGTTTGATTCATTAATAGAACCTCATGCTAAAGGGTCGTGCCCTTAGGTCAGAGTGGCTCTGTCCTCTCCACTGCTCCTTGTCCCCCTCCAGAAAGACACTTCACTTTCCGAGCGAACAGCGCCATCATTTTATGTCTGTCGGGCCAGCTGCCTCTGGCCCAGCGCCCCCACCACGTGCCGGGCAGCTCGTCATGTCCTCCGCTTGCGAGGGGGCCTGCGGGCGTCCTAGATCTCTGTCCCCTCTCGTCCACTGCCGCGGGCACGAACCGATCCAGGACAGCTGGAGCCCACGGCAGTGGACCGCAAGCACGGGGGGGAGGGGGAGGAGCAGAGCCCTGCCCCTCCGCCCTCAGGCAGTGCCCGCAGCACACCGAGGACCAGCCCCCAAGAACTGGCCGCAGTGCCAGGGTCCGGTCTGCAGGCCTGCCTGGCTGGGCCCCAGCAGAAGTTGCTTCCTCTGCACTGCTGGCCTCGACCCTGCGGCTGGGGAGTGAGGCCGGAGTGAGCCTGTATCTGGGCCAGGACAGCGGGGCCGGGCCCGTGTCTGGGGCACTGGGGCGGGAAACCAGGCTCGGCGGCTGGTGAGCCCCAGCCCAGTGCAGCCGGAGAACTTCCCAGGGTAGCATGATAGTAGTATGGAGGCTGCAGACATGGAAACCCAAAAGATCAGGAGGCTTGGGCCGAGGTTGACTGGAGGACTGCATGGAGGAGGCAGCACGTGAACTGGCGTTGCTCCCCTCCCCCCACTCAGAGATGTGGCTCTCCTGGCCGTGGAGGACAGACTCACAGAAGGGAGGACAGACCTTGCACACAGTCAGAGCACAGCCCACACTTGCAGAAAGACCAGCGGGCGTTTGCAGGGGTGGGGCAGGCAGAGCGATGCTTTGGCCCCTGCCCCGTCATCCTCTCCCCAGGTGTCCTCTGCGTGTCGTTCATGTCACGAAGCTCAGGACGCGGCGGGGAGCAGACAGGAGGCGGCACAGGCCTGAGCCGGTGCCCGGCCCCTGAACCTGTCTCTGAGCTGCTCCAGTGCCGCCGTAGTTCTCTCCCCGCCCGGCACCCCTGGCTTCAGCTGTCCGCGCCCGCCTCCACATCCATCATCCTGGCGGCCGGAGCATCTCACAGAGAGACTACCCGCCAGGCCTCTGAGGAGCGGGGCTCAGCTGTCAAAGAGCAGAGCGGGCTCCAGAAGGGTCGGGGGCCATGAATTATGGACGCTGCGTCCGGGTCAGCCTGGTGCGCGGGCGCAGGGGGAGGGCGTCCTGCCTCCCCTCTGGGGCCACCTGTCCTGGCTCCCAGGGGGCTTCCTTGGTGCTCTCTCACTGGCTGCTGCTTTGATGCGTGGGGACTTAATGCAGACACCCCTCTGGGTGGGCACTCCTGCACGAGACGGGGCTCCCCTTCAATCACTAAAGCGTGGCCAGGAGGCTGGACCTCCAGGTCTGCTTGCTAGGGAGGTCCCGGGATGATGGAGGAGCTGAGCTTGTCTCCAGGTCGCCCCTGAGCTGCACCCAGACTGCTGGCAAGAGGCACCCACTGGGTGACCCCCACCGCCAACTTGGTGCCCCGCCTGCCCCTCCTCTGTCTTCCTGCTTTGCCTGCACCGCGTCCTCTCCCCAGACAGCCGCTGGCCCCACGGCACCCCTCTGCTTGCCTGCCCGCAGGGCTCTCAGGCCCTCGGAAGTCAGGGGTCCCCTCTGCCTCACTGCCGTGTACCCTACTGCCTGCACACAAGCAGGAGTGCTGAGCAGCACCCCTCTCACCCCTGGATTCAGAGTCAGCTGCCCCTGCCCGACCGCCCCGCCCAGGAGGGGCTCTGGCCTCCAGCAGTGCTTCGGCCCCCAGCCCCACTCTTCTGTCCAAACGCGCCCCTGCTCCGCGCTCTGCGAACGGCTCAGCGTCCCAGCCACGCTGCAGGCTGGTCGGACTTAAAAAGGACCCGCGGAAACTGCCTTTCACAGGATGCCAAGATACCCCCTCCTGCAGCTCCCTTCCCCGCCTTCCCCAGGCCCTGCCACCCCTGCTGGCTCTGCGCAGCCCCTCTACCCCCCAGACATGGCGTCACCACGACCTCTGCGAGCTCAGCTCACGCCCTAAATGTCTGCCCTCTGCCCTTAAGGCTCACGTCCCTCCCCTCTGCCCTTTGCCCTTGAGGCTCACGTCCCTGCCCTCTGCCCTCTGCCCTTGAGGTCCACGCCCTTGACCTCTGCCCTTCAGGCTCACATCCCTGGCCTCTGCCCCCTGCCCTTGAGGCTCACACCCTTGACCTTTGCCCTCTGCCCTTGAGGCTCATGCCCTTGACCTCTGACCTCTGCCCCACCATAAGCCGAGTCGGCCCCCACCAGGTGTTGGGCGCTGCCTCTGTCCTGAGGTTGCACTTTCCATTTTAATGTTTGAGTCCTGTGCCGTGTGCCTGCCCCCCCCCCCCACCCCAGCACCTGGAGTCCCTGAGCCCCAGTGCAGACTCTAAATAACTACCTGAGGAGAGGGCGGGATGGGCCGCTGGCAAAGGCTCGCGGGTGAGGGCGAGCAGGGTGGGTGCGGAGGGGCAGGTCAGAGGACAAACACTGGGGAAAGGAGAAAGTCGTGCCAGATTCAGCTGCGGGAGGGGGTGCCTTGAAAACACAAACACGCTTCCCTGGCTGCTCCTGTCAGCGCCTCCTCAAAGTGAGGAAAATGAGACTGTTTTCCTTATGACAAAGCCTGATTTGATGCTAAACCCTCTCAGCTTCCCAGGAGGTGGCACTGGCTCTGGCGGTGGGGAGGACGCAGGAGGAGAAGGTAAAGGAAGGGGGAGAGAGAAAAGGGAGAAGGCCGTGGGCGGGGAGGCGAGGAAGAGAAAGGCTCGTTCTGTGCGCTGATTACTAATGTGGTGGGAGCTGGCGTTCTGTGGGGAGGCATTTGCTGTGCATGAGGAAGCAGGCAGCTTGTTAAAGAAGCAGCCCCGGCTCTCAGCCCCGCTCGCAGAGGGCGCCCGGCCCCAGGGCCTGCACGGGGGGAGGCGGCCGCTGGCTGGGGACCGTGCAGCCCGAGGAGCAGCAGCAGGAGGGCAGGCTTCGGGCTCTGCCAGAATCACAGGTCACCGCTGGCCCCCTCCAGGGGGTGCTTCATGGAGTGCTCCCTTGGGGAGCTGCGGCCGTGGTCACTGGGTCCCCTTTTCCACTTTGCTGGGGGCAGTAGCCTGCCCAGTCCAAGCAGCCAAAGATGGAAGCTTCTGGAAGTCCCTGTCCCTAAGGGAGGGGCAGCTGCTGGGGGTGACTGGGCCTGAGCAGCGCCGGCGGGGTCGGGTGGAGAAGCATGTCCCTGCAGGTGCCCTCGCTTGGCACTGAGGGGAGCAGGTAGCCTCCCTTGTTGGTGAGGCAAGCCCCCGAGAGGCCACTGGCTTGCTCTGGCCTCTGAGCTCCACCTTCTCGGGAGAGAACACAAGTGCACAAGAGCACAAAAGAACAGGCGACATCCTGAGTCTCGCTCAGTTTGCAGCTTGGAGATCTTCCGACCCAGTCCCCCGACGCCAGAGGAGGCCGCAGAGAGGCAGCTCGCCTGAGGCCCCACACAGCTCCCTTCCCACCTGTGTTCCAGGTAAACGATACAGTTTAGACGGATACCAGAAGGCACAAAAGGAAGGTGCTGTGGGGCCTCTGCTGCTCTGTCACCCAAATAACACAAGGCCCTCCCGCCCCGCCCACAGGCGCGCTCCAGCCAGGGGCATCCAAAAGGAGCCAGATGGTCGACCCAGCGACGCTGTAACACCGAGTCCAGAGGGGACGACCGGGGGACCATGCGTGACGTGCAGCCCAGCTGGACCTTAAGCAGCTCCACGCGCCCCTGGGGGGCCTGTCCCCCCACCCTCGGCCCTAGCCCAGCGGGACTTCTCACACTCTGTGCCTCTTCTTTCTCCACCTGGGCTCCCGTTTCCACCCAATGCCCCACCAGGTCTGACCGCTAAGGACAGAGCCTTCTCCTTAAAGGTGATGCGGCCTCTGGTCGCTTCGCACCCCTCACCGCAGTCTGAGTCACGCGCGCTTCCCCTCAAGCTTCTTCGGGTTCAGCATCTCTGAAAGGGGTGCGGGCTCGGAGAAGGAGCGATCTCATTTCTAATCAAATCCTATGAGATGTTCATGCTCAAGGCCCTCTCTCTCCTCCTCCAACCTGCCTGCTTATTCTGCTCAGGATCTCCAGTCCTCTGCTTCCTCTTCTCGAGCATGCTCCCCTCACATTTGGCACACCCGTCGTCTCCCATCACAAAGGTTGCAGCTCAGTCATCACCGCCTCCAGGAAGCCCTCCTTGACTATATTTTCTAAGGGCTCCGGCCTCCACCACTAGGCTCAGCCACACCACCCTCATTTTGTGGCCTTCTAGCATCTGTCTAAATGATACTGTTTATGTGTTACTCTTTACTCGTCTATCCCACTGGGGCCGGTCCGCAGGGACAGGGACGTGTATCTGTCTGTACTACGATGCCCCTGGTGTTTGGCTCTTAATAAGGGTCATTCAGAGACTGGCCAGAGGACCCTGCAGATAGTCGCAGCTGAGGTCGGGCTGAAGTGCACGTGGCCTTGCAGGTGACACGCAGCCCAGCTCAGCCACTGCGGACTCAGGTTCCTTCTCCTCTGCTCAGAAAACCGAGGCTCAGGATTCTTGCAAGCGTGGGCCCGCCAGCGTCAAGAACGAGGGGACCCTGTGAGCCCCCGTGATGAGGGCTCTGGCCGGCCTGCTGCCTCGGCGGGGTGTGTCCTCCTTCCTGTGTTCCTGTCTCCGCCTGGTCTGTGGCTGCTTTTTCAGAGGCTTCTGGAGTTTTCTAGGCCAACCCCACACACCACTCACCAGACTTCGCCCTGGGAGTGGGGTGGTGGGAACTAGCTTGATGGTGGCCACAGAGGAGTAAGCAAGCAAGAGAACATTCTGCCCCCGGTCCCTTCCCAGGATTCAGGCAGAGACATCAGAGCAGTCCTGGGATCCAAGGACTTGGCTTTGCACCCCTGGACCCCCCAGCTGCAGTGTAGGAATGGGGGGGGGGGTGGGAGGCAGGGGCACTGCGAGGTTTTCTGTCCTCCTGGGACGAGTCTCCCCAGAGGTGCGCCCCCGGGCTGGCTGTGATTCCACTTACCAACAGTGGGAAGGGCCTATTGTACTCAGGGCTGAAGAAGCGGAAAGAAGAAGCGGAAAGGAGCCAGGGAGCCAGAGGCTGGACTCGGACAATAGAGAGGAAGGGAGGGGGTGGGGAAGGCAGAGCCAGCTGGGGCTTGGAGGAGAAATCCAGGTGTGCTGATGTCACCGCCTGGGGTGCGGGGAGAGGGGGAGAACAGGAAAGCGGCTGCTGCTGGCCAGAGGGGCTTCCCGAAGCGTGGAGCCCACCCAGCCTGGTGTTTGCGGGGCGCGTCCGACATGCAACTGTGGGGACCGTGATTGAGCAGGTGCACCGGACCCCGCACCCCAGGCCCCACCCGAGAGGACTGCGGCCAGGGCACTCAGGCCGAGTTTGCATCTTCATCTTGTTTCTTAGTGCTGGGTAATCCTGGACAAAGGGACCTCCCTGGTGGCTCAGTGGGTTGAGCACTGCACTGTGAAGCATCCTCCTCACAGCAGTGCGAGTTCGATCCCCAGCCAGGGAGGGGACCCACATGGCACAGCAGACCTCTCCTGCCTCGCCCGCTGCTCCCCTCAGCAGTGTGTTTCAGTTGATATCCCTGTTCTGCTCCCCACTCTGTCTCTGGTGAATCCTCTCACCTCCCATGACTCTGGCCTGTACCCCAGTTCTTGTATGCATAAATAAATAAATATTTTTTTTTAAATCCTGGACAAAGAACTTGACTTCTGTGAGTTCTATAAAATCGGGGCGGCGCCAGCTCTGGGGTTCAGCGTGAATGCACGCCTTGCGGAGTGCCAGCACAAGGTCCCTGCCAGCTCCCCGTCTCTCTCCGCCTCCCAGGTCTCCGTAGGCACAGGTTTCGGAATGCTGACTTCAGGAGAGAGGGACCCTGTTTTCGGGCTGACTCGCTCACCCACACTGCAAGGGGATTTTAACCCAAGAATAGAAGGATCTGGAAGGCTCAGAGCCCTAGAGACAGCGTCCCTCTCCCTCCCTCTGCAGGTGCTTGAGCTGGGAACATCTGTGTAACCGCTTAACACCGTCCTCTGCACATGGTCCCAAGCTTGGGGGCTTCCTTCCGCCTCTCTCAGGCCCGGTATTCCAGAGCAAGGCCCTCCCCCACTGCCACCGGGTCCCCCGCCCCCCAAAGCCAGATGCTCACCTGCCATTGTTCCCAAGGTCCAAAGCCGTCATCCTGCCTGTTTCGCAAGGTGGGGCTCCTTGGGGCTGTCTGAGACCCCCACAAAGCGGTGCCGCTGCTCCTGCAGACACTGGGTCCCGGGGGCCTGCCTGTGTGGAGGGGCTCTGGGGGAAGCCCCTCTCCTGAGACCAAGTGCTGGTATCCTCGGGCGGGGTTTGACCCGGCAATGCAGGCCCAAGAGCTGCTGCCTTTCACGTCGAGGGGGTCAGGGTGGGTGTGCCTGGGTGAAGCCTTCAGCCCCCTGGAGGGAGACTCAGGTCTGGCTCCCCGCAGGGACTGGGCATGCGCAGGGAGGCTCACAGCCAGGCCAGTTGTAGGGTGCAGGGTCTGGCACCAGGAACCGTGACTCGGCGACAGCCGTGCTCTGTGCCGTTCCTCTCCCTGCGGGTCTCCTCATGGGTGCTGGGCGGTGCTGCAGGGGACCTGGGGAGGACCTGCCTGCTCGCAGCCTCCGCCTCCGCAGGAGCGGGCCAGACACACGGCCTTGCGCTCAGCTGGGCGAGGGGTCCGGCGAGCAGGGTGGGGAGGGCGTTGGTGGCCTCTCTGAGTGTCACCCAGCAGGTCACTGCCAGGGCCCCGGCCCCGCCCCCGGCCGCACTGGCCCGCCCCTGTGTGCGACCCCGTTGGACTCACGTGCGCAGAAGGGGTTCCAGAGCGGGGGCTGGGACCAGGGTGTCAGGAGCAGGGGCAAAGCTGCTCCCTGGAGCCTGGGGTGCAGAAGGGGACCTGGGGAGCCAGTGGGGGTGCCGAGGGGAGAGGCCTGTGGCGTGTGCAGGCATGTCCGGGGCCTGGGACTGGCCGCGCCTGCAGCGCTGACAGGCTGGTCTGAAGACAAGGAGGCCTGAATCTGGGGGTTTCCTTGCAGTGAGGCAGGAATGAGATGGCCCCGCGCTCCTCCAAGCCCCAGGTGTCCTCTGTCACCTGGTGGAGGACACAGGGCCAGCAGGGAAGGAGCCCCGAAGCCCCCACGTGCAGACCCGCTCAGGTTGGCAGCACACGGAGGAGGGCTGCGAGGGTCCGGCTGGCCCCGCCTGCGAAGAGCCGACCTGGAGGGAGGGACAGGGCCGGCTGGTGTCCTGTGGGGCGGGACAGGGCGGCAGGAGACGCTGAGCAAAGCCAGACAGTGTGGGGGCAGGGCAGGCCGAGTCCGCCTCCCGTCTGCCTGCCCCCTCCTTCCGGCGGGTAGGGGAGACGCAGGCGTGGGCGTGTGGGAGCCGGGCATCACGCACCTGCCAGGCGGGACAGAGATGGGGGCGCGCGTCCTTGAGCACGGGGAGCTCCTGAGCCGAGGAGACCAGCCCTGGACGTGGGCTGGGCCCGCTCACCAGCAAGAGATGCTCTCTCACTCCTTGCTTCTCGACCAGCTGATGGAGGAGAAGGTGGGGGCGCGGGGGTGTCTAATCCATGGCTCCAGCAGCTGGGAATGGGACCCCCGTTTGTCCTGTAGGAATGCCCCAGAAATACTTGCTCCCCCTTCCCTCCCCAGTCTCCAGGTTAAGTCATCTTTCTCTTGTATCTATTTCTTTATTTAAATTTAAATTGGTTTCCATATATTTGACATCAATTGTTCCCACCACCATCTCCCTGGTGTGCCCTGTGCTGTCCCCTCAGCCCCTGGGCTCTTTCTGCCCCATCCCGGTCCCTGCCCCACCCCCAGAAGATCCCTTTGGTTTGTCTTTGTCCTTTTGTTCTTGTTGTGTTCGTTTGTTTGTTATTGTGATTGTTCTTTCCTTGAGCGCTTTTTCTCTCCCTTTACATTCCTCCTGGAAGTGAAACCATCGGTATTTTTCTCTCGCCTTCTGACTTACCTCGCCGAGCGTCATCCCTCCTGGCTCCATCCATGTTTCTACAAATGACTCTAGTTTATCTTTCAGCAATCAAAAAGTCATCTCTCTCTTGCACAGAGCGCTGAGCGCGGTGTGAGAAGTCGGGATGATAAGATCTTCCTGCGGAGCTGCTGGCTGTGAGCTGCATGGGAGAGCTCCGTGGAGTGCGGCGGCGTGGGCCGGAGTCGCCCCTCACGAGGGGGCCAGGGGGCGCGGGCAGAGGGCCGTCAGTGGGCAGCTGCTCCGGGGCGGGGTCTTCCCAGCAGCCACCCCTCCCTTCCCTGCCAGCTCCTGTGCCCTGGGAGGTGCAGTCAGTGCACCTGCCGGCTGCTCCCCGGCCTCCTTCCACCACGCTCACGAGACAGGTCAGGGCACCTTCCGGGAGCTGGAGCCGCCCCCAAGGCATGGGGCGCTGCAGGGGTGCAGGGCCCACTGGAGGGATCACAGGGGGCCACCCCAAGCAAGGCCAGGTTCTCTGAGGCATGGCACAGCTGCCCGAGGCCGCTCAGGGCCAGGAGCGAGTTTGCACCAGCCTGGGCTGCTGGGCACATCAGCTGGAGCCGCGCTAGGCCCCTCCTGGCCGAGCTCCCGCCTGCCGGGGCTGGCTCCTGCGGGCACGCTGGCTCCACCCTCACCATCGTCACCGCTTGGCAGACAAGAGGACCTGACCCTGTGCTGCCCCTGCAGGTGCCCCAAGCCCCTCCAAGCCCCCGAGAAGTACAAGCAGGGTCCCCACATCGAGAGGGAACAGTCAGCCTCCTGGGGCTTCTCCCTCTTTCTTTCCCCCATGCCCCTGGGTCACCAGAGGGCTAAGGCAGAGGTCACAGTTTAGAATTTCCTCAGGAGCTTCCTAGCCCAAGCTGGCGGGCCCCTTAAGAGAGGCCGCGGACACAGCCGGGCAGCCATGGCCGCCTCTGGCGTGAAAGCAGGGCTGCCCGAAGTCCGCTCCAGGCTCTGCCACTTGCCAGCTGTGAATCTGACCTGCTTGCCTTTCAAAAGTCTGCCTCCCCGCGTGCAGCAGGGAGACGGTCATTCCAGCTCTCTAGGACAGGTGCTGGGACGTAACGGGGTCACCTGCAGAAACGTTTCTATTGCAGCGCCTGGCAAATTCTAGAAGCCGCCCACCCTCTAGCACCAGGGAGCAGGAGCCATGGACTCTCTGGACTCGGCACAGGTCAGTCCTGGGGCTTCAGGCCAGACACAGAAGAGGACAAGAAGGGCGAGAAGCTCCAGTGCGCTCGTCTGCCACTGAGAGAGCACTGGCGCCCCAATCCTCCCAGGCCAGGGGTGCGGGGTCTCAAGGGGGCAGATTCCTGGGCCTCTGGAAGCACGGGCATTGCAGCAACAACCTCTCCCTGCCCTCCAGACCTCCCATCCCCGGATAAGCCTGTGCGTGGGGTCTCGGATGGTGGAGCCAGCGGGTGAACTGGATAAGCGTTTTATCTCCTCTTGTTCTCCATTTCTTCACCCGAAGAAGGTGAAAGATAATCCGTGACTCGTCTGCTTCCAGGGTTGTCTGGAGCCCCGAAGTGCTTGGAGAGGTGCTAGACAGAGCAGGGGCAGCTGAGTGGGTTCCCTTCTGTGTGGGCCACCAGTCTCACCTGTCCATCCAGACTCCACGACCTCCTGGGAGCTTGGGTGGTTGCCTTGGCAACTGATTGCCTGCCCAACTCCTACTTCTCCAGCCTTCGGCTTAGCTGCTGATTCTTCAAGGTCTTTCAGACCCTCAGGTAGGCTCCCCTGCCTGTAAGCTCTCGTAGTATTCTGCCTATTCCTTTTTTTTCTTTTTTAAAGATTTATTTATTTATGCACACAAGAGCTGGGGTACAGACCAGAGTCCAGGGCGGTGAGAGGATTCACCAGAGACAGTGGGAGCAGAACAGGTGGACTGACTGAAACACACTGCTGAGGGGAGCAGCGGGGGAGGCAGGAGAGGTCTGCTGCGCCATGTGGATCCCCTCCCTGGCCGGCAGCAGGGGTCGAACTCGTGCTGCAGTGGCTGCGGTCTGCTTCACAGTGCGGCACTCAACCCGCTGCGCCACCAGGGAGGCCCTCTGTCTATTTATCACGAGGTGGGTAGCGCTGGCAACTGCAGTTATTTGTTTAATGCATGTTTCCCACACCAGACTCTGAGGTCCGTGAGGAAAGGGAGCACTCCCGTGCAGAAGTGTCACCTCAAGCCTGCAACAGTGCCTGACACAGCAGGCAGGTGCCGAACGCCCACTCCTCTTTTATGCCTCTGTCGACACCTAATGCCAGGCATCCATCTGCTACGTCCTCTTTGCCCAACATCTCCTTGTAAGAGGCAGACGCATGAGAGTCCTCTGCCTTTGCCATAGTGACCCTTCTTCCTGAGCTCCCAACCCAGAAGGCCCAGGCCCTCCATCCAAGAAGGTTTCAGGTGAGTAATTGCTGTGTTTGTTTCTCTTTGCGCAAGGCCTCCCTCTGGTGGTTACATACAGAACGCCAGGGACCTTCGGATCAGGGAACACCCAGCAGGGCCAAGCTGTGCTCGCAGCCCGGTGTGACAGGAAGAGGAAGGCACTGGTGCTGAGGCTCTCAGGAGGACAGATACCAAATTCCGTGCAAGTCTGGTGCTCTTCCCCCCTTCCCCTCGCTCGCTGACGCCGTTCCATCCTTCGGGGACCTGGCCTTCTGCCATAGCTGGCCTTCGGCACACTGGGATGGCAGAGGTGACGTTTGGGTCATGTGAATGTCTTTGTGAATGTCTCCCTCCAAATCTTTTAGAAGCCCTGGCCAGGAAAAGCAAGGATTAAAGTCCTGTAGAAATCCAGTCTGCCTCTGGCAGGCTGGCCTGGGAACTGGGGATTAGTCTAAGCAGCTCCCAGTTTTCCTTAGTGGTGCGTGTGCAAATGTAACGACCAGCTCTCAAAACACTCCCGTGTGCGGCATTTGCCGATTCCCATGGTGTAAATACTTCCACCGCGGCCAGCTCCGAGCTGTCACGGGATGTCCCTGAAAGTGGAGTTGGGGAGAGACGAGCCGCGGTAACACGTCATCAGAGTGCTTGCATTGCCCACGAGGCAGAGCCGAGTTCAAGTGCGTGGCCAACGGAAAACACAGTAGAGAACTTGGGAAGTGACGAGTTTGAATGCGCATTACATTTGTTTCCAACACAATGTATTTAATTGCTGGTTTATATAATTTAATTGTTTATAATGGCTATGTTTAACAACTGGCTTGCAAAATTCTGGAAAATATAATGATCAGTTCTTGCAAGTCTGGTAATAAGAGCTGGCTCTACACACTCCTCCTTCTCTCCCGTCCCCATTCCTTCCCCCCTTCCTTCTCTTCCTCCTCCTTCTCCTCTTCCTCTTCCATGCCTTTCCTGACGTTTTGTGTGGGTGGGAGCAACGGGAAGATGGGGAAGAGCCTTGCTGCAGACGGTGCTGTTCTCTGAGCCAGGAGCCAGAAGGTGTTAAGGGAAGAGGCTGGCGAAATGCATTTGAGAAAGTGTGTGTGGAGGGGAAGCTTAGCGATTGGCTCACAGGCTGATGAAAGTCTTGAAGAAAGACCGCTGCGGAGAGAGAGGCTGGGCCCTGTGGCCGGGAGGCCCTTGGCAGTCGGTCCGCGGAGGACTCTCACCTGGTAAGAGGGGGAGCGGCAAGCCAGGACAAGCAGCCTGTGGGGAGCAGAGGCAGGTGAAGCGGGCGCTGGGAAGAGGCCCAGGTGGGTGGGGTCGGGGCCCGGGCTGGTGTCCTCCACTCACCTCGGTGCTTGTGGCCTCGGTGTCACAGAAGACGGCTTTTGCAGGGTCTCAATCCTGTTCTGGGGTGAACACAGGGCCAGCCCCCTGGGGGGTCTTCCGTCAGGCTCACCCACGCCTGTCAGCTCTGTTGCCTTTGGCAGCTGGAGAAACTGAGGCAAAGAGGCCAAGGCCATATGACAGGGAGTGGAAAGAAGAGTCCCATGGAGAAGGCGTGGATGGTGGAGGAGATGAAGTTGCTAGGCTGACCCTCTTCGGCTTTGCTGAGGAGCAGGGGGAGCACCGAGAGCGGGGCCCGGTGGGCCACGCCGTCTTTCCTGGTCGCCCCTGGAGCTGCCCACACCCTGTCCCTCCACTAAGACAGGCTATACCTGCACTGAGCCCGACCCAGGAAAGAGCAACACCCGGCAGGACTCCTGGGAGGGCGTCCCATTCTGCACCCCGTCCCTACAGCTCGGTCCTGTGTGATGTTGGGTCCTAAGCTGTCCCCTTAGCGGCGGCACGGAAGGAGCCGTCCCACGGCAAGGGCCACAAGCCCAGGAGCCCTGGATCTGCTCGCCCCCAAACCGTTAGCTTACGCGAAGGGACGCCGAGGCCCAGCCGGCCGTGGACAGCCAGCGGCGCAGCTGGAGTAGAACCCAGGCCCCCGAGTCAGGACCGCCTGCGGCCAGCAAGGGGAGAGCCGGAGTTGTCCTGCACGCCGCGCCCTTTACAGCTGCCGAGGCTCCTGGAGGACAAACGAGAGCAGCTGACTGCGCCGTCTAAGATCTTCCAGGAACGAATTACAGGGACCAGGATCTCCGCCGTTTGCCAACTGGGGGCCAGCAGCTAATGGGAAGGGCTGGCACGGGCGGGACACAGGGCTTGGTGGCTGCTCACGTGGCGGGATGGCCAGGGAAGGGCCCGGTACCTCCCCCGCCCCGTCTTCTGCCATCGCGGGCCACTCAGGCCCTGAAGCCTCCCCCACTGTGGCGCGGCTGATGCAGCTGAAGCGGCGCCAGGAGGGCTGTTACCGGGGGTGCGGGAGGGGTGTTCTCTGGGTCTGCGTCCTCAGATGAACCAGACGGCTGGGCAGGCCTGGCCTTGGTGGACACAGGACGTAGGGGGAGGCCCAGGGCAGGCCCCTCCGGTCTCTAGAGTCAGCGGTTCTGGCCTAGGGCGTGTCTGACCACGGCCGTCTGTATCCTCTTGGGGGCCGCCTGGAGCCAGCGGTGGCCACCGCCGGGCAGTGCTGAGGGCTGCTCCCAGCGCGCCTCCCAGTCCTTGACCTACGAGAAGCACGTCCACCGCCGTCGGCACAGTCCGAGTCCCTCACTGCTTCCGTCACAGCCCCGTGCGCCACAGCTTTCCTGGGCCAAGTGGGTGTTTCTGGAACACCCCTTGGTTGCCTTTCCCTGTAGCGCCTCTCTGGTCCTAAAAGGCACAGGGGGGACGAGCTAAGCCAGAAGGAAGTGGCCCAACTGGGCCTGCCGGTTGCCTCGCAGTGAGGAGCTAGACCTCTTCTGGATGGTTCTGAGGCGTGTGGTGCCTGCCACGTCTCCAGCGCAGGGCTCCAGCATCCCAGGCCTCTGTGGGGAAGGCCGTGCCGGGCTCAGTGGTCCTGGGGCTCAGGCCGCACCGCCACTTCCAGAGGCTCGGCAGCCCGGGAGACGGCACCGGCTCATACCCTCTTCCTGTCACGGGCTGTGACAGGGGACAGAGATGGTGACTCCAGAGCTGGCCCAGCTCAGGGGCCCTGCCAGCAGTGACAGCCAGGGGGCAGAGGAGACCCAGGCCCCGGAGGGGGGCAGGTCTGGCTGAGGCCCTTTCTGGGCTCTGGGCTGAGGCTCTGCAGCTCTGAGAGGTGACAGATTCAGGCCCAAAGTGTCACTCTCTCACCCTGGCCGACAAGTCAGGAGCGAACAGAAACGTGGCAGCCCCAGCACCCCGGCTGCTGTTTGGGCCCGGGGCACCACCCGCCTGCCTGCCAGGTCCCCAGGAGCCCTGAGAGGCGCCGGGAGGGGCAGGGTTGCCGGCGAGGCCCGGAAAGCTGAGGCCGCGTACCCGCTTCAGCTGCCCCATGCCAAGTGACAGCCACGAAGTTATTTATTCTTCTCTACAGGCTTTTAATTGTCTCTAATCTAATTACCACTCAACCTGCTCCCCCAGCGACGCTGTTAATTAAGGCCGGGCGGCTGCGCTAAGCTGAGCGGTGCTTGCGTTTCTCGCTTCCTCTCCAGCTTGTGCGTCCAGGGGAAGCAGCGGACAGCCAGCCCGTCCCTCTGCTCTTTCCCTTTTCTGTTCTTCCTCTGGCTGTTGCCCTCCTCCCCTGCTGCGAGGGGTTGTCTCCTGGCATCTGCCACGGCTGCGCAGCCTCTGACCTACAGTGACGGTGGCCTGTGGCTGTAAGGGACCCCGGCGGGTGGGGGACCCCAGCAGGCCCAGCACAACAGCCTGGTCGTTGTGGGGGTTCGAAGAGGATGTGGGTGGGGCCATTGGTCCCTGGGCGGAGCGGACCCCACCGGAAGAGCCAGGGTTGTCGTATCTACCTGGACACCAAGCACACCGCACACAGTAGGTCAGCTTTTGCCCGAGAGGGTTGCGGAGTCACTGGAGGAGGAGGGACGGGCAGCTCCCCGCCTGCCCCGACGAGGCCGCTGCCTCTTTCCTGGCTGTCCCATCCTCTGCCTGGTCTGAGGACGTGCCTTCTCCCCACCTCCACCTGCATCCCCCTCAGAGAATGGCTGTCATTCCTCTCTTTGCCAGGCCCACCCTCTAAAAGGTCGTGTCTTTGAGGGGGCCGGCAGTTCCCGCCCCTAAGGTGGCCCCAGATTCTGTACTGTGGACGAGGGGGATGCAAAGAGGGCTTTGTCCGAGGGGCTTGATGAAGCGCTAGCTCCATGGACGGCCGAGCCCACTGGGCCTCCGCCGCCAGGACCACCGCCACCCCCCGCACCCCCACAGCAGGGACATATGGGTAAAAGCACCAGGGATGGGGCGGCAGCCTGGCCTGGCAGAGGGGAGCAGGGTGGGGTGGGGTTTCCAAGCCACTTGAAGTCCTCTGATGAGGAGGGGGCAGCGTGGGAAGTTCTCCAGCCTGCTTGGTTGGGCCCTAGCAAGGGCTTCCTGACCTTAAACACCGGAAAGCGCCGTGTGGTCTTGGGGGGCCAAGAAGACACCCCCCCCAAAGACGAACTGATGAAGCGAGACTCTCCTTCCCTTAGGGCTGCAGCCTGGGCAGGCCAGTCTTTAGTGCAGATGCGGTGCGGGGTGAGGTGCAGCCCCTAGCTCCTGCCCTCCTGCCTGCACCCCACGTCTTCCACAGGTGCCTGGGCCCTGCCGCCTCCGCTGACCAAGTACCGAACCCCAGCTCCGAGCTGACCAGGGACCCTCTACTGTACAGACGGGGAAACTGGACCCAAAGAGGGAGCGGCCTGCTCACGGCGGGCCGAGAGGCCCTGACTCTCAGACGCGGCTCCGTGCTCTGGCCCACACGCTCCTCTTCCGGGGCCCGGAGACCACGTGCCCAGCGCCCGAGGACAGGCGGCCTCGGCGGGACTCGGCTCTGCCTGGCACGCCAACCCCAGGGGAGGGCTGGGCCTGCGGTGTCCAGCTGGCAGGGGTTTCCCCAGGAC
The DNA here is from genome assembly GCA_019455555.1 of Galemys pyrenaicus. Classification (NCBI taxonomy): domain Eukaryota; kingdom Metazoa; phylum Chordata; class Mammalia; order Eulipotyphla; family Talpidae; genus Galemys; species Galemys pyrenaicus. The sequence continues at coordinate 58,337 of JAGFMF010011368.1, forward strand.
AGGAGCTGGTCAGCAGCGTGGTGTGTGCGCCTGTGGCCCTGGCATGTGACCGGACAGGTCTCTGCTGGGTGGACGGAGAGGCCCAGAGCCAGGAGGGTGCCCGGGAAGCAGGTGGCGCCCTCGCTGGTCTGTCCTCTGCCCGCTACAGTCACTCTGGGCAGGGCTCCCCTCTCACCGGACCCGTAAGAAGTGCCAGAGGAACTGTCCACTGCTGACCCACGCCCTTCCCGCCTGCTCCCATGTTCCCGCCCCATTTTCTTGGGGACAGACACGTGCCAGCACTGTCTTCAATCTTCAAGCCCCTCGCCCCTGCCCTGCAGTTGGTCCTCCCTGCACTGCTCTTCCAGCTTCACCAGGCCCCCAGCACCTCCAGCGCCCCTCCCCGGCTTCACCCCCACCGGCCTCGGCAGCTTCTGACAGTCGCGGAGGCCTCAGGGCTTCCTCCGGCGTCCCCTCTGCCTCCCCAGCTCACCCGTCACTGCAGCGCCCTGGGCCTCGGGGGCGGCGTTCCCAGGGCGAGTCTGCGTGGCCGTGGCCGTGGCCGTGGCTGGTGGGGGGTTGCCAGCCATCAAGCTGCTGTTCCTGGCCTCTCACAGAGCCTGGAGGGGGGACGTGCCTGGACCCTTGGGCTCCAACTGAATCCCCTTAGAAGCACAGAGCGTGCTGGGGGCCGGAGGCGGCAGGCGTGGGACTGAAGTCAGGCCAGCTGACCCTTCGGGAGCACGTGGATGATATTTCAGACGACCTGCTGTTTGGACCGGGGTGGTGGTGGGGGGGGGAAGAGCAGGTGGGGGGAAGAGCAGGTGGGGGGAGATTCCCTGCCAAGGACCCGTGGCCACATCAGAGGCCCACCCTCCCTCCTCGCCAGACCCAGAAACACCCCAAGATGGAGGCCTCTCCACCAGCTCTCCACCTCTGATTGAGCCCTGCGCCGCGCACCTCCCTACCCTGTATCTCCCAGCTGCCTGCAGCTCCCCAGGCAGGTGTGGTGCTGCTTCCTGCCTTTGGGTACTGGCCCCCTTACGAGTATCCGGGGACCGTGGCTCCAAAGAACCTCCAAAGAAGCTTTGGGCTTCAAGTGTCCGGTTTCTGGTCTGACTTTGAAAATAAGCATTCATGCGAGCTGTGAGTTTTGGGGAAACTCAGCAGGAAGTTTTGGAATCACGTTCTCAGAATTTCCCGCTAGGGTCCTTTCCGCACCATCACTCAGGGCAGGCGACAGGGGAGGGGCTGCGCGACTAAGGCGTCATTCTCCACCTGTTCACACCGCCAAGATCAAGCAGGAGGCTTTCTTACTACTTTATTTCCTCGGCTGCGAAGCGGGTTGGGATGTGAGAGCTCTTCACAGAGTAACACGGTCTTGAAGAAAGGGTGGTGCAGGCAACGCGTACACGCCTGCTTGTGCACCTGTGTGTAGGTGCCCAGCGCCGAGAGACTTGGTGGGAGGAGGGGGCTGCCCTGACCCCAAGGGGGTCAGCACATGGGGCAGGGGTGCTGCAGACGCCCCCTGGCTCCCAGCTGCAAGGAGCCACGGGGATGGGGACAAGAGGGACAAGAGCCACGGGGACAAGAGGCAGCAATGGGGTGATGGTGATTGCACCTCTGCACAGTGCAGGTTTGCGGGAGCAGGGGGCGGCCCCTCCGACCTGGGGAGTGCCAGGCGCCAGGCTCCCTGGGGCCTCCTCAGAGGGGCTGAGGTCGGGAGGTATGAAGGAGGCGCAGAAGCGGGGCTCACCCAGGCCCTAGCACCAGGTCGCTCCGAGCCCCAGCGATGAGCTGGCTTCAAGCAGGAGCCTCAGAGAACGTGCTGCAGCTCGAAGAACGAACGAGGCAGCTGTTGGGGGCGGGGAGGAAGCGGTGCTGAGACACTCCTGTGGGAGCAGAGAGTGTAACGGAATTTCCTGGAGTGAGGGACCGAGCTTAGTGTAACTTTTAAACCCTCCTTGAACTTTTCTCATCCTGACTTGAGGGTGAGTGCTGTGTTTTACTCATTTCTAGAGCCTCCAGAGGGAGTTAAGGGAGGGTGAAGGAGATTCAAGCGAGGCACTCCAGTAGGCGTCTGCTGCGCCATCCCTGGCCTGGGGGGAGGGGGGCCCTTGGGGGCTGGAATAAATTACTGCAAGGGAAGGGGGTACTGGGTAGGACTGGTCCGAAGGGGGAACTGAGGGGGCACCTGGGAGCAGCATCTTACCGCCCCCTGCTCTAGGGATGTGGAGTTGAGAGCAGAGGGCCCCACGAGGTGAGACAGCAAGCTGCAACCCCCACCTGGGCCCCAGGGTCCCCGCTCATGACGGGGATCGGCCCCATCTCAGCCTCCGTAGCTGGTGCCCATTTGGCCCCAGAGGAAGGAGAGACCTTTGAAGCTGGAGCCTGACACCAGCCTGTGGCTTGGGAAACCGGAGAGGTGAGGAGGAGCCCGAGTCCGCCATGCCAGCACCAGCCACCAGGGGTCACCGATTTGTGTGCCTGGGAGGCGGCTGGGAGCTCTCCAGAGGCCCCTCCCTTCTTGCGGCTTTCCCAGGGCCCTTCCACCCCGAGCCAGGCCAGACGGCGCGGGCGCTCTGCCCGCCGTCTAGTACACTGTGTGCCCAGGGTCTTCGGCCTCGCCCGGCGTGGCCAGGGCGGCAGGACGCCCCTGCACCCAGTGGGCTTGCCCGGGCTCTGACTCCCACCCGCTCCCTCTGGCGACTCCCCGTTCCCCGAACCAGCCCTTGCCGCCCTCCCTGCCGGCTCCGGCTGGAGGCCCAGCCGGAAGCGCTCGCTGTGCGCCCTGCAGAAGGCGGTCCGCTCATCCGGTGAAGGCTGGTGGCAGGCCCGAGGGCACCGAGCCTCTGCCCAGCCCTGGCCCCAGCCCTTTTGCACTTGCCCTCTGGCGAGCGCAGGCCAGCGGTCCGGTGACGGCGTGTGGTGCCAGGGAGCGGGGCTGGGGAAGCAGTTTTGCAAGACAGAATCCTTGGCGGCCCTGGGTCTCAGTCTCTAGGCCAGAGCTACCCGCGGGGGAGTCTCCAGCAGGCATTTCCAAGCCTCTCCTCCGGGTGGCGCTGCTCGCTGCGGCTAGGACCAGTCCAGAGGCCCTCAGTCTGGGACCCAGACTGACCAGGAGCGACGGGAGGAGGGCGGAGGAGGGGCATGACGTCATCAGACGCACATCTGGGCGGGGGCGGGGGTGTCATTGCGCTGGATGGGGCCCAGGCGAGGCCTGGAGGTCTGGCTCCCGCGGCTGCAGGCGCAGAGGCTGCGGCTAGTCCCTCCTCTGGAACTGGGATGGGGAAAGGCGAAGAAAGGGGGACAGGACACAACGGTGGGCACAGGCGCCTGGGCCGCGGCTTCCAAGGGCTGCCAGGGCAGGCCCAGGGCCCGGGAGGCCTAGATGACCACGGACTGCAGCAGGCGGAAGCACATCATGAGGTCCAGGGGGATGGGCGGCTTCAGGTAGTTCCCGTCCAGCCGCAGGTAGCGCAGGTGGGGCACGCTGTCCAGGTCCGAGAAGTCGTGGAAGGCGACTATGTGGTTGTGGTTGGGGCAAATCTGGGTCCCGTTGATTTCTGCGGAGAGAGGGGGACAGTCAGCAAGAGGCGTGCGGAGAGGGGCCCAGCATAGACCCGAGCTGGGCAAAGAGGGGGTAGGAAGGGGACACGCTGGAGACAAGGACCCGGAGGTCTCTGCTCCCGCCGGCGGGCCTGGGAGCGTGTGACATGGAGGCCGCGTTTGCAAAAATGAAAGAAAGTGTCGGACTCGATCAACAGCTGCTATGGAAATAGCCCTGGAGCATCCTGGGGCACCGCGCTTGAGCTGAGCTTTCAAGGCCACGGCAGGCGTGTGGTGTCAGACGCGGGGGTCAGCTGCGCTGGTGGCTCGTGGAGGCCAGATGCCACCGTGCGTCTCCGAGCCAAAGAAGAGCTCCTGGCGCTCCACTGCGGGGCCTGGGCCTGCGGCTGAGGCACGGTGCTGAGCAGGGCGGCCACCGGGACCAGGATGTCACCAGGACCAGGCGGCCACCGGGACCAGGATGTTACCGGGACCAGGATGTCACCGGGACTGGGCAGCCACCGGGACCAGGCGGTCACCGGGACCAGGCGGCCACCGGGACCAGGACATGGGGCCAGATGACCCAAGTGCCTGTGCCCCCCGGGAGGGGTCCGCCGTTGGGTCTGCATGCAGCAAGAGGAATCTAATCGCAGTGCGAGGAGTGCGGGCGGGGAGGTGCGAGGCTGGCGGGGAGCCGAGGTCGCTGTGAGGCGTGAGGAGGGACTGCGGACTGACTGTGAGGCGTGAGGAGGGACAGAAGATGGTCACGCTCGAAATGGGGTGCAGGAAAAGGACCCCTGAGCGGGCACGGGGACCCAGGGGCCTGCCGGGTATTGATGCCGACGTGAGCATTGAGGGTGACCTGACACAGTGAGCTATGGCCAGACCGTGAGGGGTTTTCAGCTGCAAAGTGAGATTGTGCGCTCGCCCTTGCTTCTCGTCAGACACGTCATCTTCTGGATGAATTTGACTCTCTGCCTCCTCTGTGGGGTCATCACCGTTCTTCTCCTTCTCTTCCCTCTTCCTCTTCTTCCTCTTCCTCTCCTCCTCTTCTTCCTCTTCTTCCTTCTCTCCCTCTCCCCCTCTTCTTTCCTCCTCCTCTTCTTTCCTCTTCCTCTTCTCTCCCTTCTCTTCATCATTGGGGAGACAGGTCCACAGAGGTGGACTTTCTTCTGGCCTCTGGTCCTTTGTGCTGTCACCTCACCACCTGGCACTCGGTTCCCAAATCTGTCCACTGACGAGACTGCTACTTGCCCTTCCCACCGGGGCGGGATGTTGCTGCTGGAGGCAGCTGCACACGGGAAGGGCGCTGCAGATGGCCGCCTCCTGACCGCTGCTGAGAGAATAATCATGGTGCTGGCCCCGGGCCCGCCCAGCCATTCTGTAGCGACACCGGAGACAGGTTGGCCGGGGAGGACGTGTGCTCACAGGTGTGACTTTTCTGTCTTCAGCCGCAGAGGGCTGAGTGCCCCCCACAGCCTGGTCTCCCCCCGTGCAGCAGAGATCAGTGATTTATGAATCACAGCCTCTTCTCTGTCTGGATTTTCAGCTGGTCCAGCCTGCGGAGGTATCACCCATCTAGTGCCCGCAAGGTCAAGTTAGGGTTTTCCCTTTTCCCAAATTTGCTTCCTGCACCATTTAAAAGAAGGCCCTCCCCGCCGGGCAAGCCAACGAGCCCGTCTTCCCGCCACTGGTGTCCAGGCTGTAGGAATCGGACAGTCTCCTCCTCACTCTGACTGGCCCCTCATATTTTGTGAGGGGCCCTTCTTTCCCCACCTGGTGCCCTTTCTGCTTCAGCTCTGTTGTGTCCTTGTGCAAAGGCAGCCTGCTTTTGTCCAAGGGCCAGACACTCTTTTCTTTTGTTTTTTATCTTTCTGCTGGATGTTCTGCATTGAGGTAACACTTCTGACTGCAGCAAAACGGTTATTTTCAGCCCCTTCTCTGCTCTGCAGTCGATACCCTAAACCCAGAGCCCTCTAAATGTGGTCTAAGCAAATTCGGCCTCAGAGGGACCGTCTTATATGACTAAATAGTCCAGCTGCGCAGGGAGATTCAGAGAGCCCCATGTGCAGCTCAGCCCGCCCACATCCTTTTCTGGCTGCTGCATTTTGACCAGTTGAAAGTCTGAGCAGACTTTGCACTGTGAAGCATATGCAGCCACTGTAGTATGAGTTCGATCCCCGGCCAGGGAGGGGACCTCTCCTGCCTCGCCTGCTGCTCCCCTCAGCATGTGCTTCAGTACATCACCTGTTCTGCTCCCTACTCTGTCTCTGGTGAGTCCTCTCACCCCCACACCTCTGGCCTGTATTCCAATTCTTGTATGCATAAATAAATCTTTAAAAACATAAAAAACCGGGGGACTCGCTGGTGGAGCAGTGGGTTAAGCAACGCACTATGAAGCAAACCGCAGCCACTGCAGCACGAGTTCGATCCCTGCTGCCGGCCAGAGAGGGGACCCACATGGCGCGGCAGACCTCTCCTGCTGTGCCCGCTGCTCCCCTCAGCAGTGTACTTCCGTTGATCTGCCTGTTCCACTCCCCGCTCTCTGTGGTGAATCCTCTCACCCCCCACACCTCTGGCCTGTACCCCAGCTCTTGTGTGCATAAATAAATAAATCTTTAAAAAAAACAAACATAAAAAGCCCCTGAGCTCAGACTTGGGAAGAATCCTCCCTTCATGGCACCAGCTTCTGCAACCGACATGGCCAGGACATTTCCGAGTGGACACTGGAAGGCCACTGTTAAGCTTTGTGGAGAACGCGCGTGGCTGTGTTCCAGGGCCACCCTGCCTGTAGTTCTGGAAAGCAGAGAAGCTGGGGCTGATGAGAAGGGCTGGAGGAAGAAAGGCCAGGCCCCTTGGAGTGCTGGGCCCTTTGCCCTATTAAACCATGAAATGCCCAACTTTGTGACAGAGGTGGACTACCATTTCATCTTAGAGGAGGAAGCTTTCCAGATCTTTTCAAGAGCACGCAGATGGCAGAGCAGTAAGGCCAAGATTTGAAGTCCAGTACCCAGTGGGGTGCTGTTGGAACCCCCCACCCCAGGGCCCCTGGGGGCCCCCGGCCCCACTCACTCTCAATACTGTTGTTGTTGAGGTACAGGTGCTCCAGGCGGTTGTTGATGGCCGGCACGCTGCTGATCTTGTTGTGGGCCAGGTGGAGCACGAGCAGGTTGGAGAGGTTGAAGGAGTTCTTGGGGAGCCCCCTGTCCGACAGCTTGTTGTAGTTCAGCCGGATGAAGGCGAGGTTGGGGAAGCTCTTGAAGTAGTCATTGGGGATGGCCTCGATCCTGTTGCTGTCCAGGTAGAGCTGGTGGATGGCCGTGGGCACCTTGGGCGGCATCTTCCTCAGGATGTTGTGGGCCAGGTTGAGCTGCATGAGGTTCTTGAGGCCCCGGAAGGTGTCGGCCTTGAAGTCACCGTCGCTCAGCTTGTTGTTCTGGAGATCCAGGAGCAGCAGGTTCTCCAGCTGGCTGAAGACGCCGGGCGGGATCCGGGAGATCTGGTTCTGGCTCAGCCGCAGCTGCTCCAGGTTCCGGGGCAGGGCCGAGGGCACCTCTTCCAGCTGGTTCTTGTCCATGTAGAGGAACACCAGGCCGGGGAGCTTCTCCAGCACCCGCTGGTCTAGCTTGCGGATTCGGTTGTTGTCTAGGTTGATCCACCGCAGGCCTGAGGCGTTCTTGAAGGACTCCACGGGCAGCTCGGAGATGAAGTTGTTCTGGAGATAGAGGTAATGGATGCGGGACGGGATGACGGGGACCTTGCGGAGGTTGCGGCTGTCACAGTAGAGGGCAGACGGGAAGTCGTAGGGGCAGTAGCATTCTCGGGGGCAGTCGGGGAAGAAAGATGGCGGGCCCGGGGGCAGGGGCGGCGGCAGGTCTGTGGGCTCCGATGGTTCCTGGGGCTGAGGAAAGCCGGGTGTGGGCCTGGGTCTGGGTCTCGGCCTGGGCCTGGGTCTCGGTCGTCTCGTTGACTGGCCTTGGGCCCCTGAGGCCAAGATGAGGAGAAGTGGGAGGAGCCAGCAGAGGGATGACCTCATGATCCAGGTGATGCACCTGCAGGGAGAAACAGGAGCTCACTGGCCTGCTGGGCCCCAGACAGCAGGTACCGGGCGGGTCTTTGTCGCCAGAGGTGGCCAGGGCGGGCTCCAGCTGTGGGGCTGTGGAAAAGTCTCCTCGTTTGCTTAGACCCAGCAGGCGAGAAAGTCACGAGAGCTTGAGACCCAGAGGCCTGGTCACTCGACGCGTTAAGCCTGTCTGGAGAGGGGAGCTTTCTGGAAGAAGATCGCCAGGCAGTGATTAAGAGCCTCAGGCCTGTTGAAGAAGCCCCCTGACCTCACTGTCTGTCCCCAGCCCCCCGTCTGCCACACCACAATAGCAGCCCTCTCCCGACGAGAGGGAGGTTGGGATACATGCGCTACAGTGTCCAGAGCTATATGTCCGGGAGGGTCCTTACAGAGGCCATAACCCGGTGGCTTTCAAACTGAGCCCCCGTTTCTATGGAGCCCCCCGAGGGAGGTGGATAGAGGGGGTAGCTCTGGGGAGCCCCCAGCCTACACCTGTGCCAAGCTGAGCAACTGTGTTTTTAAAAACCTGTTACCGGTGTACTGAGTTTAGTTAAAGCGTAGGCGAGCTCTGTGGCTCTTGGTTCTGGGGTGCAGGGGAGTGGAGAGATCGTGGCCCAGCACAGGTTGGGTTTCACGTGTTGGGGTTGGGGCTTTTGAAACTCACATCAGCTTTGATAATGTGCTGCTCAGGTTTGAAACCCATGGACCCTGAAAACCAGAAAATGTGGGGGCAGCAGACAGATTCAGATGCTCTTAGGACTCTCACCTGGGAAGTCCTTCATTTCAGATCTGCTGGCACCACCTCCTGACTGGTGCCATTGACCTGTGCCAGCCACCTGTAAGAGCTGGGCCCCAACACCACCTGCTGGACTGTTGGCCTGTGCCCGGTCCCTCTAGCGCTGTCCTGATTCTCGACACCGCCTGCTGACCAGTACCACCGGCCTGTGCCTGTACCACCTCTAGAGCCGTCTCCTGTTGCTGTTGCCTCTGGCACTGCCCAGCCTGGGCTTTGGGCTGCTGCTCTTGGCTTCTACCTCAGCAGCTCCACCTGTGACCCCCTCCAGCTGCCACCCTGAGGCGGGTCCTGCCACCGCTTAGTGGTGTGCCAGCTCCAGGCTCTCATCAGAGGGAGGATGCCATCTTTACAAGCGGCTTTTAGCTTGGACCATTGGACACGATCTCGGGCAGGGCAGATGGCCATTGGGGCTTAGGAACACCTTCCTTTCCCCTAATTTCCCACTTGTAAATAAACCCTGTTGTGTTTGCATTCTGTGTTAGAGGCATGTGGCTGGCAGTGCACGGGCCAGGCCCCATGAACTGTGACATCCCCATAAAATGTTTCAAAAACATTTGAAAAAAAAAAGTGGTATTGCTAAAAATGGTTTGGAATCCACTGGTCAAGCCTAGACTCCATGGTTTATAAAAATTGAGTTCTAGAAGGTAGAAGGGGCCTGCCAAGGCCAGGAAGCTATTCGCTAGCTGACCCAGGACGAAACCTCAGGCCTGCTGCCTCCCAGAGCTGTGTGCTGGAGCCTCAGGCTTCCCTCTGCTTGTCAGCCCAGAGAACCCTCGTCTTTGCCAGCAGGAAACACACCAAGAATTGCTCCCCAGATAGGGAGGCTCCTGGGAATATAATCTGGGAAGGGACAGAGAACGGTGGGAAAAACACTTTCATTTCTTTTGACTTGTTCCCCGTGTGCATTGGCAGTGATGGTGTCGGGGTGAGGTACCGAGAACGCCTACCGGCCCCGGTGATGAGGTGGAATCAGCCTGCCGGCCCCTGAGATAGGGCGGATACGGTGTGGGTAGAACTGAGCTGGGGTAAAGCAATGGCCCCAGGGTTTAGAAAGTAGCAACAGTCCCAGGGCTTGGACAGAAAGTAGCAACTGCACAAAGCCACCCCCCTCAGGGAGGGGGTTCCCGAGACCGTCATTCCCCTCCCCAAGACTATCACTGTCCGGTGATACCCCCTGGACTCTCCTGTCAGGGTCCTGCTCCCCATTGCTTCCACCGGCCCTTCCTGTCTAGGACACGCTGGGGATGTTTCTTGGGGTGCTTCTTGGGTCCCCTAAGGTAGAGTCAACGAGAGGGGGTTGGCCCCTGAGACCCCACCTCCCGCTCTTCTTCGTCCTCCTCGCCTGCGCCAGCCTGGACTCCTGCCTCCTTGGCCCAGGCCCAGCTCCAGGCTGGCTCTGCTCAAGGGCAGACAACCCAGCCCCTCCCCGTCCGCTCGGCTCTCGGCAAAACATGCACGTGACACAGAACGGAGGAGTCGAGCCAGAGGGGCGAAGGGCGTCTCCTCACACCTTTCACACACGCACGCCACCTTTGCCACCGGCCCACACCCCGCGCACCTCACGCCCTCCCACACCACACAGCACTGACTCAGGCTCACGTGTCCTCCGTGTGAATGTGGGGGGAGGCTGGGTGGGGTGGCAGCAGACGGGAGGGAGGGCAAGCTAATCCTGCAGCCCTCTGGCGCTCCTCTCCTCTGAGGTGTCCCCCCAGCAGGCTCCTCCAGGGCCCCAGGAGGGCCTCGGGCACAGGGGTCTCGGCTTTATCTCCTGTAGCGGGAGCAGGGGAAGGACTGGAAAGAGAAAGCGTGTGGTGCCAGACCAGACGGCCCCCCGCTGTCAGGTCCCGCCCCACGCGTGAGCAGCGGTTTGCGAATTAACACTTGACAAGCCCCCTGAACTTCTGGAAAGATGGCGCAATCATACTGCATATGAGCAAGGGGAGCGATGAAAGCGTTACCGCGACACCAGCAAGTAGTTTGAGAGGACCCAGTTTTTATGGCCCTGAATGTTTTCACTGGCATTCCTTTTGGTATTTATTTTTTTCCTGCTCACCCAGAAACCAGAAGATAAGCCAGAAATCATCTGTCCTGAGAAGTCCTGCTCCAGGAGGCTTCTAGCTCTGGTTTTCCTTTCACTGCCTTTGTCCACGGACGCACCTACCAGGTCCTGGCCCCCCAGTTAAGGATGTGAAGGTTCCCCAGGTTGCGTGGGGCATGGGGCCTTGGGCGGGGCTGGGGACTGAGGGGCGTAGGCTATTCTCAGGAGACCTGGGCAGCCCTGTCTCCATGGCCAGGGGGACAGGATCACAGGGCCTCACTGCTCCTTCCACCTTCCAGGCCTTTCTCACGCCCCACCCCCAGCTCTAGACCCTGGCGTTAGCTTCCCGCCAGTCCCCTGACCCTTTTCCATCCCAAACCTGAGGGGCCGGGGCTGGCCCAGCTCCTCCCGGAGCCCACAGGAGGGTCCCTGAGGAGAAGCTCCCTGGCCTCCTCCGTGGAAGTTGCATCTCCTAACTCCCCTTCTCTTAGCCTAGCGGCTGAGTCACTCCATGTGCCGTGCCACTCTCTTGAGGAAACAGCACTCATTTCTAAGGTTTTCCTCCTCAGGAAATGCCTCTTCCTGCTGGGACGCCTCTTCTGAGCGAAGACCTGACAGACAAGGCAGCCACCCTGGAGCCACGCGTGGTGACGTCCTGGGGCCCGAGGCCGGAACCTGTGTGATGGACGGGAGGCCCCTGGGCCCTCGGAGTGGTCTCCCTACTTCATAAACCCACTGTCACACTTTCGCTTTCCAGAACCTTCTGTCCAGTTGTAGGTGTCCTTAAGTAGCTGTATGTGTGAGACTGGACTTTCTCAAGCTTCTGCAGGTTCAGCCCTTCCCGACTCCCCGCTCCGCTCAGCCAGGGCTTCCCCTGACCACCCGCCACATCAGCCGGTCAGCCCTGTCCGCAGCAGCGGTCAGCCCTGTCCATCGCTCCCCAGCAATTGCTGCTTCGTGGGGAAAAGTCATTGCTTTGCCACATCCCAGATTCACCCTCCATTCAGCGTTTCCTAAGAGGGTTTTAGATTCAAACCTCTGTGCGAGCTGGTCTGGGCTCGAGTCCTGGCTGGACCCTCACCGCGAACTGTAGGTGCCTCATGGGTGTGAAGAGCCAGGGCTTGGGCGCGAGGGCCTGCGCAGAGCGAGAGACAGGATGCATCTTCTCACTTGTTGGTAAAAGAGCAGAGTCTCTGAGGCTTTTTTCTTCTCTTTTCAAGAGATGCAACTTCCACGGAGGAGGCCAGGGAGCTTCTCCTCAGGGACCCTCCTGTGGGCTCCGGGAGGAGCTGGGCCAGCCCCGGCCCCTCAGGTTTGGGATGGAAAAGGGTCAGGGGACTGGCGGGAAGCTAACGCCAGGGTCTAGAGCTGGGGGTGGGGCGTGAGAAAGGCCTGGAAGGTGGAAGGAGCAGTGAGGCCCTGTGATCCTGTCCCCCTGGCCATGGAGACAGGGCTCCCCAGGTCTCCTGAGAACAGCCTACGCCCCCTCAGCCCCTAAACTCTTCTCTATAAAAGCCCTCTGCCCTGCCTGCCTCCGTGAGCTCATCCACTGATCAGACACCAGGACTGGGCCATGTGAGGCCCACGTGGGTCTGTCCCCCCTTTCGGAGTTGGTCCAGGGGTGCGGGGCTGGGGCTGGGCTGGGAGTGAGGTCGGGCCTGTGTCCCAGGGTTGAAGGGGGATTTCCTCCACTGCGGGCTGGCCTTCTCCTCTCTTGTCAGACCCCATCCAGGCAGTTGCCTCCGGGGTGGACCCAGCCAGTTCCCTGCCCCAGAGCCACACCTGTGGGACCGGACGACTTCTCTGCTCCCTTCTCCCTGCTCCTAACTCAGACGCTGAGAGGCACCTCGCCGCCTTCATATCTTCCTGAAGCCCAGAGGGAACGAACGGGAAGTCAGGAGGGCTTGGTGGTCTCTGCCCGTCTCTCAGCTGAGGCGGGGCCAGGGCCGCCCAGGCTCCGGAGACCCTGTCAGGACGGCGTGGTCCTGGGACAGCAGGGCTGCATGGACATGCGAAGTCCATCCCCACAGGCGCTGCCCGCCCCCTCGAGGGTGAGGTAGGAGAAGCGTGAGCCTGATAGGAGGTGGGGTGGGGAGCACACATGGGGGGTGTGGGGCCTTCCGGCTAGGGGATGAGGGGTCTCAGGCTGAGTCTCCTTCTCTATAAAGGGACGGACAAAATCTGCCCGAGCCCGACGCCCCTCGCCCAGTGTTGTCAGGAGCAAGTGTAACAGCGACTTTCAAATGTACTGCAGAGCGAAACGTGCTAAAAATAAATACGACGATGACGGAGGGACCATCTGTCTCCCCAGGAGCTACCACAAGGCAAAATGTAAACAGAACCAAGTTTTCTTGGCCTCGGGCCACTCGTCCAGAAGAGCAAAAGTCCCTTCCCCAGGGAAGGGATGAGTTGGGCTCCTCCCTCGGCTTGTGGGAGCACCACTCGCCTCCCATTCGGTGCTCTGCGCCTCCTCCCTGAGCGCTGCCGCCCCAGGAACCCCTGGGAGAGTCTGCCAGGTGCCTGGGTGCTGTGGGTCCGGTGCAGCCCTGGAGTCCTCAGCTAGCGGGTGCCCCGGGCCGGTTTCGTCACCTCTGTTGGGCTTTCCCCAGCGCCCGCCCATCTCTTCAGGCTGCTTTGAGGGTTAAACGGGCCACCCTCAGTGCATGGGAAGCGCTGTCACCCCAAAGCAAAGGGGACCGCTTCTCCTCCAGCAGCCTGCTCTCTGGAGCCGGGGTCCTGGCAGGGGTGCCGGCCCCAGATTTGCTCTGCTCTCACAGGCAGCCACGCCCCCATGGCCTGCAAGATCACACGTGAGCTTCAGAACCCACTAACTGAAGAACCCACCGAAGCCACAGCCACCTGGGGAACGCTCTGGGGTCCCTGCCCAGGCCGTCCTGCAGCGGTGAGGGGGCTGGTGGGGAGGAGCCCGCTGGGACTCACAGCCTCCCTCCCCTGTACCTGACTGCTCTGCCGGTTCAGCTTCCCCTCCTTCCCACCCCTGCCACAGACAGGGCTGCCCGGCAGGGTGGTGAGGAGCAGAGCCTGTGGTTCAGCCCACCCAGTGCCAGCCCGGAGAACACAGAGCTGCTGGGCGGAGGAGAGGGATGGGGGAGGGGCGGGAGGGCCCAGGCAGGCAGATCAGCAGGTGAGGGAGGCACAAGCCTCTGCAGCTACTTTGCAGAAACTTTCTTTGGAAATGGCTGCTGGTGTCTGCAAGAGGGGGGCCCACCTAGTTCCCTCAGGCGCTTGCTCCTCCAAAGGGCGACCTCTCAGGACACTCTGGGGCCCTCTATCAGGTACAGCTCTGCCCACCTGACACTGCCTGGGGCCTGGGTTCCTAAGTCCCTACAGGGTCATCCTCAGCCCCCTGCCCCCCACACCCGGGCCCTCAAGTCCCAACTGGCTATTAGACCCCCCACACACATCACAAGCTGCTCAGGGTCTTGATTCACCAGGTCTGGAGTGAGGGGTTCAGATAGCTCTATTTTTAGTAAGCCCCCAGCCCTTCCCCTTGCCCTCCAGTGATTTTGAAGGCTGACCGATCCAGGGGCCCTGGTGTAGCCCACTCCTTGCTGCCTCGGGGAGCACTGTCCCTGGAGTTGGAGAGGAATGGACCCCTGTTTGGAAAGGAGCCTCATTCACCACCCACTTCGGTGCCCCCCTCCCTAACTGATTCAGGAACTGTGCTCTTTCTTCCCCTCTGCCACCAGGACCCTCGCTAGCCTGGGTAATTTCCAAAGGACTTTAAAGAGAAATCTTTTACCATCTGCCTACAGAAAAAAACAAACGAACTCCCCTAGAGCCGGGAGTCGGGACCTCCAAGACCCAGAAGCTGGTTCTTTCTTTTCCTTCCAAAGCCAAATGGTTTGGACCAGTGAGACGCAGAGTCAGCGGCTGGGAAGACTGCAGGTTGGCAGACCTCGCGGGTCTCCCTCCTTCCTAATGAAGTTCGAACAAGTGGAGAAATCCTCCCACCCTGCCTTGCTGTCTCCACCCTGCTCGGCCTTGTCAGGACGCAGGACTGTCCTTCCACTCTGCCATCTCAGTGGGAGGCACGCTGTCTCTGCTCTCACAGCTGGGGAGGCGTGTGCGATGGCGATGGCGAGAGACAGAGGCAGTGTGAGTGTGAAGAGTGAGTGCTGCTGCTGATGCCTCATCCCTCCGGTCTGGTTCTGCAGTCAGTGCAGCGTGGCATGGTGGGAGGGGAACGGACTTCTCCACACTGTGTGTTTGTGTGTGTGGAGTGGGGAGGGCGCAGCCTCTGTGGTATGTGTGTGCCTGTGACAGTGTGTGACAATGTGTGAGAGGTAGACCTGGGTTCTAGAGCCTGGTTTCTATGGAAACACCTGATCTGTTAGGAACAAAGTGTGCATTACAACTCCTCATGCTACCACAAACATCTGTGCTACATCTGTACCAGGACAGCTTATCTTGTGCAGGAAGCAAGCACATGGGGACAGAAGGAGAAGAAGAGGTGCAGAAAGAAATGAGGAAGACTGCATTTGAGCTCATCAGAGAGAAGAAGAGAGGGAGGGAAAGAGAGAGGAAGGAAGGAGGGAAGGAGGGAAGGAGAGAAGGAAGGAAGGAAGGAAGGAGGGAGGGAGGGAAGGAGGGAAGGAGGGAAAGAAGAGACGAGATCAAGACCCAAGCTGGATAGGTCAGGAGGAGAGCCACTGCAAGCAGAGTTCTTCCTGCCCACGTTCTGTTCTCGGGGCTTACCTCCACACACCTGCCTCTCCTCTGGGCTCTGGGTTTAGTCCCGGCAGGCTCCACTTCCTCCCCCACCCTTCAGCGAGCGGGCTGGGCAGCGAGAGTCAGCTGGAGTCCCGATGATACCCAGTGGAGTGGTGCGTTCGTGCTTGTGTTCGCCTGACTTTGCTTCCACCAGATCCTACTGGGGTGGGGAGGTTAAGTTAGGGGGAGGAAGGGGGAGGGAGGGGCAGATGGGGGAGGGAGGGTGGGAGGAGAAGGAGGAGGGAGGAGAGAAGAGAGGGAGGGAGCTTGGGAAAGGAGGAATGACAACAATAAAGTCTTTATTTGGCAGCCAAGACTCAGAAAGACTTCATCCACACGCCATGCCCACTAACGGACTCGTTTTTAATAACATTTCCTTCTGCTGCCGCTGCTTCTGGGGCGAGACTGTTTGACCCATGTTTGGAGAGCGAGCCAGATCAACAGAGGGAAAGGCATGAAAGGCCACCTCTGTGCAGCCGGAGCTGGACGGCCGGGTCCAGCCCTGTCTGTTTCATTCCTCTCCCGACATCGCCTCACCTCTGACGCCGACGTTGCCGTGGTACCACACTGCCAGCCTGGGAGAGGGGTGTGTTCTCGCAACAGTGGCACTAGAGCACGCCGCGCCTCGGTCTTCTCATCTGTAGAATGGGAGTAACGGCTCCCTCACGAAGCGGGAGGACTAAATGACATAAACGTGGGAGCACTTTATAAACTGGGAGACACTTGGGTTTAGAAGGGACGTGACGGAGAGTGGTGTTCAGCCTAAGAGAGGAGAAGGAAGACTCAAAGCCACATCTTTCCCCACCCCCCTGCACCTCCAAACGTGCCTTCCACAGATGCCAGAGGGGCCTTGCTGGAAGCCCGCACAGCTGCTCCCTCGGTGCCCGTCAGCCGGGATGTGCCCACCCAGCCCCCGTGCATTTATTTTCCACCTGTGTGGAAGATGACCCTTTCTGCAAACCAGGACCGTAACCTTAGATTTGCTCATTCTCCTCGTATGGTAAGGGGCAAGCAGAGTGCAAGACCTGGGCAAGATGCAGTGAGGGGCCGGGGTGGGGGGAGCATGGGGGGCAGCTAGGCAGCGGGCAGGGGGTGTGGCCTGTAGAGCCTGAGCTCTTGGGCACTGACGATGCCCACTGACCACCAGCTGCAAGCCCTTCCCAAGCCAGCTCATCTACCTCTCTCCCTCTCTCCCTCCCACCCTCCTTCCCTCCCTCCCTCCTCCCTCCCTCCCTCCCTCCCTGATCTTCCCAGATCCTAACCCATGCAGAAGAGCATTGCAGTATAGGATAAAGATGGCCAGACTGTTAATTGGTGGTCCATGAAGCACCCGATATGCTTTTTAATAGCATGTAAATTTTTTAAAATGAAACATTTTCTTGGGTCACAGAAAATATAAAATATGTACAAACTCAGGCAGATTCGTATCACCCTCACGTCCCCAGTACTTGTCTCAACAATGCCAGCTCATGGCCGGTCCTGTCCCATCCACGTCCCCACATGCCCCACACGCCCCACTGGCATATCTTGAGGTATTATCATTAAAAAAATTAAAAATGATGGGGCCTCCCTGGTGGCGCAGCGGGTTAAGCAACGCACTATGAAGCAAACCGCAGCCACTGCGGCACGAGTTTGATCCCTGCTGCCGGCCAGGGAGGGGACCCACATGGCGCGGCAGACCTCTCCTGCTGTGCCCGCTGCTCCCCTCAGCAGTGTATTTCCGTTGATCTGCCTGTTCTGCTCCCCGCTCTCTGTGGTGAATCCTCTCACCCCCCACACCTCTGGCCTGTACCCCAGCGCTTGTGTGCATAAATAAATAAATCTTTAAAAAAAAAATTAAAAATGGATTTGAAGCCTTTAGACAGAGAAGGCTCTTCCCACTTGAACACAGTCACTACCCCGCTACACCAGTGCGTCTGGGAGTCGAGGGTCCAGAGTAGGGCAGCCCCCGGCCCATGGGGCACGAGTTTCAAGCCCCCAGGTGCCGGAGGGCACAGGCAGCGCCACCTCCGAGTGCGTGTTCCTCTGATAGTCTAATTCACGAGTTAGGCACAGGAAGAGGGTAACGGCAGTCTCTGACAAGTGACGTGAGTCTGGTCTCTCTCTCTCAAAGTACCTTCTAGTAGGTGATGGTTCCCAAGACTGTCACAAGTTCATCCACCTCAACCACGCAGGACGAGACTGTGAACCAGAGGGCCATGGCGTCTGGTCTTGCTCAGTGTGGAGTCCTACGAGCTGGCTGCTAGCTGGCCACTCGTGGGCAACTGTGACCTGTGTGCTGTCTACAAACCACAGCAGACTGGTCCTTGACCCCTGCGGAGCACAGCCCGCATCACGAGGCAGGCCAGGGCCGCCCAGGCCGCTGCTGGCCTGATGACGTGACTCCCCATGGCGGTCTCCGGATAACTCCGCCGTGATAACATCAGAAACTTTGCTGATGCAAGTGTCTCCTGACGCAGTCACATTCCCTGTCCCTTGTAAAACTTTGCCCCCCATTCCCATCCTACCCTCTGGACCCTGTTCCCCATGGCATTGTCGCACCATCCGCTTTACTGGCCAGTGCGCTTTCGATAAATGGCACAAGAACTTCTGCTCCAGCAGCAGCGTCTGGCCTTGCAAACCTGCTCCAGGACTGCCGTGTCCCTCATCGCGTCCCTGGCACAAAGCAGCAGCCAAGTTCCCGTCCCCGCAGCTCAGGGGCCCGCCTGCCTATCTCTGAAGACATTAATGCCACAGCTGCTGGTTTAGGGGCACAGCCAAGAAAGGAAGTGAATTGGGACTCATCAGGGACCCTAGAAGGAGAAAGGTGCAGGCGCTCAACCAACCCGCCCTTCCCGGCCCCTTCCAGAGGACAGAACAGCCTCGGGCGTGGGAGATGCAGGAGGGCCCCTGAGGCGGCCTTTGCCTGTCACAGCTGAGCGGCCTTGGCTGTTCACCAGCTCTGTGCAGTCAGACCCTGACAGTCCGTGTCTCCTCTGGAAGAAGCTTCCTCCTGGAGTCTCGGGGGCATCAGTGGGTGTAGCTTCACCCCAAGAGAGGAATTTATCCCTTGCTGGTGTGACCAGAGGACACTCATGTCAAGGATGACAGAGGTGGATGCTGGAAAAAGTAGGGGAAAGTCGGGAGATGCAGTTTGCACTGTTGTTGCCTCATGGACAGGCCTGGGCCGGACGGCGTGGAGGGCCGGGGTTGGGCAGCCTGGAGGGCCGGGGCTGGGCTGCGGGGCTCGTGGCAGGCGGTTGATGCTGCAGGAGTGGGTCCCGGGCTCATTTCAGCAGTCAGGACCTGTTCACAATTCCCACCGAGGTGGACATCCAAGCTGGGGGCTCCCACTTCTTGGACCCGCTCAGTTACTGCTGCCTTGAACCTCAGCAAGTCTGATCCTTTTCACAGAGTCACAGAAAGGAGGCGGCTCGGGTTCCCGCTCGGATCGCCCTGCCCGGGGCTGCCAGCAAGTAGCCGGGGCTCTGAGGAGACTGAGTCCAGGCTGCATGGAGGTCACCAAGCCCCCGGGCGCTGCCCAGTCCTGCCCCTTCCCCTCACCAACGAGGCACAGCTTGGGCGGGGGGGGGGGTGGAACAGAGAGAAACTGTGGGAGTCCCGTGGGCACTTCCCCAAGGCCCAGGCTGGGGAGCCCCGGTGAGTGCGCCCTGTGGGTGGAGGCAGCATCCTGTGCTCTGGATCAAGCCATAGCACCCGCAGGGCCTTGGCACCCCTGGCATCAGGAATCGTCTGTTTCATCACTTTTGTGAGGGTTGAACAGAGGATTCTCTGTGACTTTCTTTTAAAAAATTGTTATTATTTTTTAATATGAATAGGTACATTCTCCTGATTCAAAATCTAAATGGTACAACAGGTTCCCCGGTCTCCCCATCACCCACTCTTTTCTGGGGGGACCGGTTTCTTGCGCTCTGCCAGATTGCATCAGCGCACATGCACGCACGCGTGCAGCAAGGACACGCAGCCCCAGTATGACCACTTAGCCGAGTGTCCTGAAGGCCCCTTCTTCCGCCCTCCCTCCCTTCCTCCGGTTCTGGCTTTGGCGGTTCTCAAAGTCGGGCCCCCCTGGCGGCCTCGTCTCCTGCTGGCGAGGTGGCCCCGGCTCACCCGATTGCTCCTGAGGTTGAGCCTTCCCACCGGCATGGGGTAGGCAGCCCGAGGACCCGACAGCTGAAAGACTCTAAAGTGCAACCTCTTTTTCCCTGTAATTTCACTTCTGACTCGGAGCTCTCATTCCACGAGTGTTGAAAAGCCCGTCGCAGACTTTGGTGCCCCCCTCCCCTGCCGGGGTTGGCAGCAGCTCGGGCTGGCTTGGGTCAGGCCCAGGTGGGTGGGGAGCGCCGGCCGGCCGTACTTGCAGGGGAATGCCCCACCGGAGGCCCCTCACCCTGGGAGGCCCCTCCGCCCCCCACTCTCTGCCTCGGTCTAGGCCTGTGGGGGACGGAAACCGCAGACCTGTCATTTCCTCTCTGGAGACAAGCCGGGGCCTGGACTCTGCCGAGACCCAGGCCCCAGGAACTCCCACAGTACCCCCAACCTGGCCCAGCCAGGGGCTGTAGCTCCCCTGGGGGAGGATTTGCCCTGCCCCCATTACCGTATCTCTGCTCAAAAGCGCCCCAGGGCCCAGGTTTGTGGAAAATGAAGGCCCAGAGCCTGTGGTGTGCCTGGGCCTCCTTCAGCCTGCTCTGGGCTTCCTCCACGCTGGTCAAGCCAGGCTCCGGGGAGTGGTGCTGCCCCCAGGTTCCGGTCGCCGCTTCAGCTCCCACATCACAGCCCCTGCAACTCTAGTGGAACTTAATTTTGCTGTAAGCATCACCTTTTGCAAGGGACAGCGCCTGCATCTAACGTCCAGGTTCCAGGCAGGAATCTGAGCACACCGCCAGTGCCCTCCTGCCCCTGCGTCGATGACCAGCACACTCATGCTGCAGCCGTGCCACAGCGACAGTGCCGTGCATGCGCCAGTGATGCCCCACGTGGCAAGATCTAGGAGCAAGACAGCACTGCCAGGGACCACGGCAGGAGCCGGGGTCCTCACCGCCATGTGTGCGCCAAGCGCCGTCTTCAGACAGAATGACGTTAACGGGAAGGGTTAGTTTGCTGGGACAGCACACGCCAGGCGTCCTTGCAACCTCCGCAAGCACCACCCTCACGCGACGCTCTGAGGCAGGTACCGGTACTGCCGCCACAGCCCCTACTACAGTGAGAGACTGAGCCGTGGGTGAATGCTCAGGCTGACTGGCCACACGCTGGTGACCGCGCAGGTGAGGGCACAGGTGAGGGCTGAGCCGGGTCTTCCTGCCTCCAGTGCCGGGTTTGTGTCTCTGTGCCCTTCTGGTGACTAGAACACAAATGCGTTAAATTCATCTCTCAGTTCCTGAAGCTGCTGTCACTGGCCACTCACTCAGGCGCCACGATCACTGTATATATATATATATTTTTTTTTTCCCTTTGATGTGAAAAATGTTCTCACATTTGAAACTAGGAAGAATGGCTGATCCAGGCCTCAGTTTCTCATTCTAAAACGGTTACCCTCAACTCTCTTTTTCTCCCAAATGAATTCCCCCAGTTCTGTCATTTCTAGTTGTTTTTTTTTAAAAAAAAACATAATGAATTTATTTTTTTTAAAGATTTATCTTATTTATGCGTGCAATAACTGGGGTACAGACCAGAGGTGCAGGGTGGTGAGAGGATTCACCAGAGACAGAGTAGGGAGCAGAACAGGAAGATCAACTGAAACACACTGCTGAGGGGAGCAGTGGGCACAGCAGGAGAGGTCTGCTGTGCCATGTGGGTCCCCTCCCTGGCCAGCAGCAGGTATCAAACTTGTGCTGCAGTGGCTGCGGTTTGTTTTATAGTGCATTACTTAACCTACTGTGCCACCGGGGAGGCCCCACATTTCTAGTTTCTTCACCCTTAATTTCCTTCCCCTCTGTCCTGCTGAGCTGGGCCCCCACTGGGGTTGCCTCTGGGTGTCCTGGCCTCTCACTCCTCCCACTGTCCCCCACCTTCCACCCGCCTCTCCCGAAGGAGGGTCTGTCCAGGCACCTTCAGTCACCGTGAGTCTCGGCCCACAGTGCAGGTCGGCTTCACCTGAGAGCCGTAAAAAGTGCCTGAGCCCCCCCCCCCCCCCCCCCCCCCCCCCCCCCCCCCCCCCC
>JAGFMF010011370.1:0-13250 GCA_019455555.1 Galemys pyrenaicus
GCTCCCTGCTCTCTGTGGTGAATCCTCTCACCCCCCACACCTCTGGCCTGTACCCCAGTGCTTGTGTGCATAAATAAATAAATCTTTAAAAAAAAAAAACAAAATGCAAATAGTCAAAGCAATAGCAAAAATCTAGCAAACCCAGTGGAGTCCAGCGGAGTGAGGATGACAGGCTCACCTCTTCTTAGACTCTGAAGGAAATTTCAGTAAAACAAGGCAAAAAATCCTGAGAGGGAAACAGGCCCCCGCAGAGCACGCTGGGAGCAGCAGTCCGGCGGAAAGAAAGAGGGAGGAAAAACTTTAAGTGAACTTTAGTGGTAGTTGGGCAGTAGAACCCAAAAGGGAGAGGTGATTGTTCCTATTAACTGGGGCACACACCAGCGCTGGGGATTCCTGAGACCCCAGTTTATATTGGATAGTGGGGCACATGAGCTGACACATGAGAGGGTGGGGGGCTGGGGTGCAGCATGAGGACTACTATCCTGAGCAATATGGAGCAGCTGCAGCCTGAAACAGCAGTGAGAAGCAATTAAGAGCAAATGATTTTCCTCATAAATGAGGCCACTACTCAAAGTCCAGATTGAGATATTCAAAACACCTGCCGCTCTGCCAATCACGGCTAAAAGGAAAACAAAGAAAAACTTGAACTAGAGCTCAAGCACCTGTTAATAGCAGGTAAAACACCCTGGATAAGACTATGTGCTGGCTGGTGAGATGGTGATGGGGAATACATGGGGATTACAATTAATGGCAAGTATATGTAAATTTTAATAAAAAAAATTAAAAAATAAAAGAAATCTAAAAAAAAAAAAAGACTATGTGCTGGAAGGGCCTCCCTGGTGGTGCAGTGGGTTAAGCAATGCACTATGAAGCAAATCGCAGCCACTGCAGCATGAGTTCGATCCCTGCCTCCGGCCAGGGAGGGGACCCACATGGCGCAGCAGACCTCTCCTGCCTCACCCGCTGCTCCCCTCGGCAGTGTGCTTCAGTCAGTCTGCCTGTTCTGCTCCTCTCACCTCCCATGACTCTGGCCTAGTACCCCAGCTCTTGTATGCATAAATAAATTTAAAAAAAAAAAAAGACTATGTGCTGGAGAAGGGAAGAGAACAACCTCTGGCCTAAACTCCCTATCAGCCACAGTCTGTGCCCAGTACTGCAGCTAGTGCTTAAAGATAGCCTGGAGTAGAAGTGGACACTAGACCACATGAGACACTAAAGAGGGGATGTCGTGCAACCACCCAGACCCGGAAGGTTCATCACTGACTCAGGCAAAAGGGAAAAGAATTTTGGAGCCTTAGGTATATCTGACATGCCTTTAATGCTGAAGCAAGGGACCAGAGACACCAGCAACCAGCAGCAGGGAAGCAGGCAGGCGGGAACCAAGCCTCTTAGCCTCTACAACATGGGTGTTCATAATGATTGGTGTGCCTGCCCCATGCTCACAGTTCTAAGTGCTTTTTGCAATAACAGGAAATCACATGTGAACAACAAAACCTCAGGTGGTGGCCACAGAGGCTGGGGGCAGGAGGCTGAGTTACTCCATGTTCCTTACAGGGGATCAATGTGGCACCCCACCACACAAGTCTGCACCACAGACAGCAGGAAGTTCAAATTCCTGAGTTTATGGGGGGTGGTCCTTGGTGCCCTATGCCCCAACTATCTTCTAAGCCTACTACTTCCCACAAGTACCAGTCTTCAGACTACTTCAACAGATGCAAAGACGGCAGTCTAGAAATCTAACCCCACCATTGAGAATGGCACATATCAAAAATAACAACAACAAATGTTGGCAAGGATGTGGAGAAAAAGGAACTCTACTACACTGCTGGTGGGAATACAAGTTAATCCAACCACTATGGAAAGCTGTATGGAGGTTCCTCAGTCTACTAAAAACAGAGCTATCATATGACCCAGAAATCCCACTCCTAGGGATCTGTCCAAAGGACACAAAAACACCAATCCAAAAGAATACCTGTACCCCTATGTTTATTGAGCATTATTTATAATTGGTAAGACCTGGAAACAAAAACAGATGAATTGGATCAAGAAGATGTGGTGCATATACACATTGGAATACTATTCAGCAATCAAAAAAGATAAACTAGAGTCATGTATACAAACATGGATGGAGCTAGAAGGGATTATGCTCAGTGAAATAAGTCAGAAGGCAAGAGAAAAATATCAGATGATTTCTCTGTTAGGAGGAATACAAAGGAATAAAAAAGGGCTCAAGGAAAAGAACAAAAACAAAACAAAAAAACATAATAATAACAAAAAGACAAAGTCAAATCAAAGGCACCTTGTCGGGAGGGAAGGGACTGGGATGAAAGCAGAAGGAGCACAAGGGACTGAGGTGACAGTGCACAGGTGAAATGGTGGTGGGAATTCCATGGGGACCACAACAGATGTCAAATATATATTAATTAATTAATTTTTAAAATAAATAAAAATCTACCCCTGTGACAACCCATAAAAAAATTAAAATCAGACAGAAGACCACAGCAGAAATACCAGAGCAAAAATAAAAAGAACCCAACCCTGAGAGGAGTCTCCACTCAGCAGAACTGCAGAACATGACTGAAGAGTTCAAGGTAACTGTTCACACTTCACTTTCAAAAACCAGTATGAAACAACAGAATCAAGATAAAGAAAATATGACTGTAGGGTAAAGGTTGATCAGGTATTTCCACCCTCCCACCACTGATGATGGACACCTGCGGTGCTGCGAGCATTCCAGGGTGGGCATGCGCAAGTGGGCGCACCTGAGTTGGACACGGGCATAAATGGGCGGTGTCATGAGGACGAGAGAACTGCGAGGACTAACAGACAGAACTGCAAAGTCCAACAGACAGAACTGTGAGGACGTACTGTGAGAACCAACAGGACAAGCAGCAGCAGCAGAGAGAGAAGCCGAGAGGGTGAAATACGCTGGGGGCTGGGAGGCCTGCCAGCCTCCCGGCCCCCCGGCACCCCTGGCTGCCATGTACCTGGTCACCTCTACTAATAAAAGTATGAAAAGCCACCGAGGGCTCCAAGACTCTCCTTCCCTGACCCATCTGCCCAGAACCATCCGGAACCTTGCTCCAGCGCCTCCATCCTGCCACTACACTGTGGTACCATGTAAAGAAAGTAATCTGTATTGTGGGGATCCCAGAAAATGAGAAAGAGAAAGGCATAGAAAATGTATTAAAGAACTCTCTTCAGCAGCACGTATACTAAGCTTGAGTGATACAGAGATTAGCACAGCCCCTGTGCAAGCATGATGTAGGAACATGGAGTAACTCACACATTATTTCACCTTCCCGCAACAGCCTTTTGCAGCAGCCACCTGTAGCTTGCTTTTCCTTCCATGGTTCATTACTCACAGGTGATATGTGTTATTGCAAAAAGTGCTTAGGAGAGAGCTCAGGCACCTGAGCCCATATTACAACACAGGAGCCCAGGAGCCAAGAAACCAGGGAGATCACCCAGTCTAGGAGGCTCAGTTGCTGCCTGCCTGCTCCCACCTGCAGGTCGGCCTGTGTGCCAGGTCCCCTGCCTCAGCATTAGAGGCACATCAGCTATCCCGACAGCTCCAAGATTCTTTTTCCATTTGCCCAAATTAACCATGAAATTGCCTGGCCTGGAGGGTTGCACAAAGATGACATGAAAATTCATGCATATTATTGTAAAGAATTATCCTTTCTTTTTTTATTATATTTAACTATCTATCTTCAATGTTTGTATTGTTTTCTTTGTTTGTTTCTCTTAGAATTTCCACCACCAATTCACCCGTGCACCATCACCATAGTCCCTTGTGCCATCCCTGCCCTGGTCCCAATCCTTCCCTCCTCCCTCCATAATGATTCTGATTTGTAGTTGTGTGTTTGTCTCACAACCATCCAGGTAGGAGGTTCATCATCGGTTCAAACAGTTTCTTTGTCTTCGCCACCGTCACGCTATCCCTCACACTCCACCGCACCACACCACCACACTAGCGTCCCCGAGACACTAGCTTTATACACCTCATGCATCAGCCCAGGTGCATCCACCTGCGCATGCCCACCCTGGAATGCTCGCAGCACCTCAGGTGTCCATTGTCACAGGAGGGCGGAAAGACCTGATCAACCTTTACCCTACAGTGTTTATTTTTGTTTGGTTTAGTTGGTTTTGTCATTGTTGTTGATGTTATTATTATTTTTTTCTTGATCCAATATATTCTTTCTACAAGGGAGACCAGCTAGTATTTCTTTTTCCTTCTGACCTATTTCACTGAGCATAATCCTGTTTCATTCATGAGCACCATCCTGTTTCTCTGAATGTCTCTAGTTTATCTTTTTTGATTACTGAATAATATTCCACTGTGTATATGTACCACATCTTCTTGATCCAGTTTCCTCTTTTGGGGCATTTGGGCTGATTCCACATCTTACCTATTATAAATAATGCTGTGCTAATAGGGGTGCATATGTTCTTTTGGAAGGCAGCTATGCTCACCACTATACCACCAACGCATCATATGTTCTTTTGAATTAATGTTTTTGTGTCCTTTGGGTAAGTCCCTAGGAATGGGATCACTGGATCATATGGTAACTACATTTTTAGTAATTTGAGGAACCTCCACACAGCTTTCCATGGAGGTTGGACCAGTTTGCATTCCCACCAGCAGTGTAGGAGGGTTCCTTTTTCACTGCATCCTCACCAACATTTATAGTTGCTATTTTTTAAAATAAGTGCCATTCTTACCGGTGTAAGGTGGTATCTCATTGTGGATTTAATTTGCATTCCCTGATTATGAGGGATGTTGAACATTTCTTCATATGACTGTTGGCCATTTTCATGTCCTCTTTGGATATGTGTCTTTTGAGTTCTTCCGCCCATTTTTTGACTGGATTGCTTACTTTGTTTTTCTTGAAGACTATCCTGTCTATAAATGGCAGAAGTGACTGCTATGTTAAGTGAAATTCAAGGACCTTATTCTTAAGCATGCAACAAGGAGTTCTCCTTTATAAATAGGTGATACCTCCTTTAAACATGGTCTGATAAGAATTTGGGAGTATTTTTAGATGGAACTCAGTAGGTTCACACGGATGGGTTAGGTTTTTTAAATTACAATGCATCTTGCTTGGAAGAAGGATTAAATTATTTTTTAAAAGAAGAATAAAGCAGGTGGTTTGAGCCCCTCAGAGCTGACCACCCACACAGCCCAACACAGAGGCTCTGCAGCCCCTGGGCAGAGGGCATGTGGACATGTGCTATAGTGCCAGCTCGCACAGGGCAGCTTCTCTAGTGATTCAGGCAGCCGGATGAAGGAGGGTCCTGGAGCCCTCAATGGCTTTCTTCAGGCTTTAATACTATTTCTATGCCAGTAGTTGTGGGGCAAGCCCACAGGCTGGCAGACCAAGGATGGGGGTGGGGAGCTGGAGGCTGGCTGGCCTCCTGGCCCCCTGCAAATCTTTAATCTTTCTCTTTGGGCTCTCTCTGGTGATCCCCTCTTTTTTTTTTTTTAAGATTTACTTATTTATGTGTACAAGAGCTGCAGTCCAGGCCAGAGTCATAGGAGGTGAGAGGATTCACCAGAGACAGAGTGGGGAGCAGAACAGGCAGATCAACTGAAATACACTGCTGAAGGGAGCAGCGGGCAAGACAGGGGAAGTCTGCTGCGCCATGTGGGTCAGCTCCCTGGCCAGGGATTGAACTTGCACTGCTGTGCCACGGATGCTTCACAGTGTGCTGCTCAACCCACTGTGCCACCAGGGAGGTCCTGGTGGTCTCCTCTTATAGCTGTTTCACTGTTGTCATTTTTTGGTCTCTGAGTGACACCGCCTCCTAGCCTCAGCCTCCTGACTGAGGTGTGCACACTCATGCATCCCACTCCACTCTCCGGGTGTCCACAACCAGGCCTGCCTGCCCTGCACCCATGTTCCCAAGCACCTCCTGCTTTCAAGGCCACCGGTGATACCCTCACCATCTTCATTTACCCTGTATGACTCAACAAAATAAAGTGATTAGCCATTACAACTTGACCAGGATCTGGGGGGTGCAGGAAAAGCAGTGCTAACTCTAGCACCCTAGAAAAGGATGTTTGTAACAACAGGAAAGATAGCATCAGAGGAGGGTCCCTGTTTCATTTCTGGAAGAATAAACTAGAGAATCGAAGCTGGCACCACACTCAGTGATCACCTTACTTGAGGCAAAAGCAAAGCACCTCCTAAACATCAAAGACCAATGCTGACCATGTGCAACAGAAGAGACGCTGGAAAAATCCAGCTGTAGGCAACAAAACTTGTGCAAAGGGTAGGGCCCTGCACGGGTAGAAACCATGGTTCCTACCGAGGCCCCCAGTAGGCAGAGCTGCTTGCTGTGCATCTACCCCTGGGGAGATACCATCAAGAGTGCTGGGAAGAGCCAGGTGGCCAAGACCTCCAGCAAGGAATACATAGCTCAGAGAGGTTCGACTTCCCCCACCTCTCCCCTTGGGATTATGTGGCCATGGGGATGAAGCAGATACAGTGAAGTGCAGAGGGCCGCCAACAAGAAGCTGACACAGCCCAGCCCACAGACTGCAAAGGTGCAGGTCAGACATCCAGAGAGGACGACACAGGCACAGCTGCACACAAGTACACCACGCTCACCCCTCAGGACCCTCTCAACTCCCGGAAGATCCTACTACAATTAGATCTTCCTGAAATACATCAACTGGAAAAATGGAAGTCCTGCACCCTTATTACTTAGAAAACTTATATTGGGGAGATGGATGGAGGATTCTGCGCACTATATGGTGGGTTGAGATCACCCTCTAGCTTAAAAACAACAATAAAAATTTTGCTCAGGGGCCTCCCTGGTGGCACAAGGGGTTAGGGCGCAGCAATCTGGAGCTGTTCTCAGTCACTGCCACACGAGTTCAATCCCTGGACAGGGAGCTCACCCACATGACTGGGAAGATCTCTTGTGTCTCACCCGCTGCTCCCCTCAGCAGTGTATTTCAGTGGATCTGCCTGTTCTGATCCCAACTCTGTCTCTGGTGAATCCTCTTAACCCCCATCCCCCCACCCCACTATTGACCTGTATCCCAGCTCTTGTGTGCATGAATAAATCTTAACTTTTTTTTTTTTTAATTCACAGGAAGAACTAGATCTGTCCAGTCTTCCATGATGATCTCAAACTAAGGTAAACCACTGAGGGGAAGAAGCCAGAGGAAGTGAAGGGGAGCATGACTGGGTTGGGGCTTGGGAGTCGACCCCCAAGCCAGAGAGGGACAACCTGGGAGGAAGTTCCCTGGAGAAACCCTGTTGGCATGCAAGGGTAGCAGATCCCACCTGGGGTTAGGGAACTCTCTGGTGCAGACCCAGGAAACTGGGAACTCTGAGGTCAGAGCAGCATAGACACCTAAGGCAATAATAACTGAGAATTTCCCAAACCTAAGGAATGAATTCATTATGGATGTCTAGGAAGCAGAACCAACACCCAAAGTTTAAATGCAAAAAGACCTATACCTAGACACACATTGTCAAACTAACAACAAGTCAAAGATAAAGAAAACATTTTCAGGAAGCAAGGAAAAAAATACCTTACAGCAGATCCCAAATTAGGATTTTCCCAGACTTTAAGCCACTCTCCTGGCAAGAAGAGGAAAGAAGTAATGGTCACAATATGAAAAGACAAAACCTGCCAGCCAAGATTTCTCCTTCCTGCAAAATTATCATTTAAGTATGAAGGGAGGGCCCTCCCTGGTGGCGGGCCCTCCCTGGTGGCGCAGTGGGTTAAGCAACGCACTATGAAGCAAACAGCAGCCACTGCAGCATGAGTTCGATCCCTGCTGCCGGCCAGGGAGGGAACCCACATGGCACAGCAGACCTCTCCTGCCTCGCCGCTGCTCCCTTCAGCAGTGTACTTCAGTCGATGTGCCTGTTCTGCTCCCCACTCTGTCTCTGGTGAATCCTCTCACCTCCTGCGACTCTGGCCTGTACCCCAGCTCTTCTGTGCATAAATAAATAAATCTTAAAAAAAAAAGTATGAAGGGAAATGAAGGCTTTCCCAGACAAAGGGAAGCTGGTGGAGTTTACCATCACCAGACCTGCCCTTCAAGAAGTGTTGCAAGGAGTCCTCCAGAAAAAGAGAAAGTGAAACACAAGCAAGAATACTGGTCAGCAGCAAAAGACTGAGGCGGAGGAAGAAATGGGACCTAGAGTACAATGTTGGAGAGCAGACACCAGCTCATAAAAGACTTAAGACATAGTAAGGATCTATGTGTGTGTCATCATGGGAGTTTAATAAAACTAACCAAAAGTCCAGAAGAGAGACCCACAAATGAAGAAACAAAGATACTGATAGAAATAGTTAAGGAAAACCATCCAGACAAAGGAGAGAGTCAAGTTAAAAGAAACAATAGAAAAATAAAACAATCAAAAATCAAAACCAAAATGACTGATAATAAGCAATTCATATCAATAATCACCCTAAACATGAATGGTCTGAATTCACACCAGTAAAATGACATAGGCGAAGAATGGAGGTGAAAATTTCAGTCATTGACACTTTGTATAGAAGAGACCCATTTTATTTTTTTTAATAGCAGCTTTATTGTAAATAGACCAAAACTAGAAACCACCAGAACGTTTTTCAGCAAGTAAATGTTCAGACAACTCAAGTACATTCATAATCATGGAAAATTCCTTAGCAAAAAAAGGAACTGTTGATATATGGAATCTCAAAAGGTTATGTTACATGACTCCATTTATATAACATTCTTGAAAAGGCAAAACTGCAGAGGTGGAGAACAAATTAGTGACTGCCAGGGTTTAGAAACAGTGAGGTAAAGGGAGATCTTTCTAAGAATGGAATAGTTCCGTATCTTGATTTTGATGGTGGTTACATCAATCTATAAATATGACAAAATGATTGCGAATTACACGCACACATTGTAGCAATGCTGGTTTCCTGGTTTTGATGTTGTGTTATTTAAGGTGGACCCACTGAATGTGGTCTCCCTGGTGGCTCAGGCGGTTGAGCACCGAACTGTGAAGCATCCACACCCCTGCAGCATCCACGCCCCTGCAACATCCACGCCACTGCAGCATGAGTTTGATCCCTGGCCAGGGAGCTGACCCCTCCTGCCTTCCCACTGCTCCCATCAGCAGTGTGTTTCAATCTGCCTGTTCTGTTCCCCACTCTGTCTCTGGTGAATCCTCTCACCCCCAACACCTCTGGCCTGTACCCCAGTGCGTATATGCATAAATAAATAAATCGTTTTTAAAAAGATGTATCCATTGGAGGAATTTGTATGAAGAGCTCAAAGGGATTTCTCAGTGCTACCCATGTCATTTCCTGTGAATGTATACTTCACTCAATATAAAAATTTTAAAGTGCTGTTTAGAGATTGAGATCGTGTTTAATACAATTATTTTGTCATTCATGGTGCTGTTTCTGAACAGAATGAATCTAACTATGCCTTTCAAATAAAGTTACTCTTGAAGTTGACAAGAGAACTTATTTAGAGTGATATTTTAGTTGTTTTTACAATTAGGTGAAAACTTTTATTTTTTTATTAGATTTATTTAATTGTATTTGACAACATTTGTAGTTCCCAGAGAGTTCATTTCATCTGTGCACCATCACCTCAATCCCTTGTGCTCTTTATGCCCTCATCCTGTCTTTGCCATCCCCTCTCTCCGCCCACCCCCTCACACCCCTACACCCCCTACCCCCAACCATAATCCATTGGGTTTATCTTTGATCTTTTGATCTTGTTGAGTTTTTATTTGTTTGTTTGGTTTTGGTTGTGATTGCCCATTTCCTTGAGCTTTCTCTTGATTTTTTTTTTGTTTTCTTCTTATTTATTTTTTGTTGTGGTTGTTCTTTCACATTCCTCCTAAACGTGAGGCCATCTGATATTTTTCTCTTGCCTTCTGACTTGTTTCACTGAGTATAATTCCTTCTAGCTCCATACATGTTTCTATAAATGCCCCTAGTTTTTATTTTTGATTGCTAAATAGTATTCCATTGTGTATATGTACCACATCTTCTTGATCCAGTCCTCTACTTTTGGGCATTTGGGTTGTTTCCAGGTCTTACCAATTATAAATAGTGCTGCAATAAACATGGGGGTACAGGTGCTCTTTTGGATCAGTGTTTTTGTGTCCTTTGGGTAGATCCCTAGGAGTGGGATTGCCGGATCATATGGTAGTTCCATCTCTAGTAGACCGAGGAACCTCCATACAGTCTACCAAAGTGGTTGGACTAACTTGCATTCCAACCAGCAGTGTAGTAGAGTTCCTTTTTCTCCATGTCCTCGCCAGCATATATTGTTGTTGGTTTTTTTGATGTGTGCCATTCTTACCGGTGTAAGGTGGTACCTCATTGTGGTTGTAATTTGTATTTCCCTGATTATGAGAGATGTTGAACATTTTTTCATATGCCTGTTGGCCATTTGCATGTCCTCTTTGGTGAAGTGTCTTTTAAGTTCTTCTGCCCATTTTTTGATTGGGTCATTTGCTTTGATTTTCTTGAGTCTTGTGAGTTCTTTGTATATCTTTGTGATCAGTCCCTTGTCAGTTGTATGGGGTGCAAAGATTTTTTCCCAATCAGTGGGGAGTCTTTTCACTTTGGTTAATGTTTCTTTTGCTGTACAGAAGCTTTTTAACTTGATATAGTCCCATCTGTTTATCTTCTCTCTCATTTTTATTGCTTTGGGGGATGCATCTTCAAAGGTGTTACTGAGATGTATGTCTTGTAGCATTTTACCTATGTTTTCTTCTATATATTATATGGTTTCAGGTCTTACATTCAAATCTTTTATCCATTGTGAGCTGATTTTTGTACATGGTGTAAGGTAGTGGTCTAGTTTCATTTTCTTGCATGTGACCGACGAGTTTTGCCAGCACCATTTATTGAATAAGCTGTCCTTATTCCATTGCATATTCTTTCCTCATTTGTCAAAGCTCAGGTGTCCATAGTTGTGTGGTTTTACTTCTGGGCTTTCTATATGGTTCCATTGTGTGTCTGTCTTTGTTCCAGTACCAAGATGTTTTAATTACTATTGCTTTGTAGTAAAATTTGAAGTCTGGGAGTGTGATACCTCCAATCCCCTTCTTTTTAGTCAGGAGAGTTTTGACTGATTGAGGTTTTCTGTGTCTCCATATGAATTTCATCAATATTCATTCAATTTCTTTAAAGAATGTCATTGAGATTTTTATTGGAATAGCATTGAATCTGTAAATTGCTTTTGGAAGGATGGTCATTTTGATAATGTTGATTCTTCCTATCCATGAGCAAGGGATATCTTTCCATTTCTTCATGTCTTCTATTCCTTTTAATAGTGTTTTATAATTTTCTCTATATAGGTCTTTTGCTTCTTTTGTTAGATTACGTCCCAAGTATTTGACTTTTTTTGGCCTCAGTTGTGAAAGGAATATTTTTCTTGATTTCTTCTTCTTCAGATTGGTTGTTTGTATATAGGAAGATTACTGACTTTTGTGCGTTGATCTTGTAACCCATAATTTTGCTAAACTGGTTGATTGTTTTAATTAGATTTTCTGTAGAGCTTTTAGGGTTTTCCAATTATAGTATCATATCATCTGCAAATAGTGAGAGCTTTACTTCTTCTTTCCCTATTTGGATGCCTTGTATGTCTTTTTCCTGTCTTATTGCTCTGACTAGGACTTCCAGTGTTATATTGAATAGTAGGGGAGAGAGTGGGCATCCTTGTCTTGTTCCTGATCTTAAATGGAATGCTTTCAATTTTTAGGTGAAAACTTTTAAAGCAAGAACTGAATCACAGTGTTTCACTGTGTATGAGCCAGTTCATCCAAAGCTTCCTTTTCATTTTAAAATTAATGGAAATCCTTCATTTGAGTCATATTTTGGTTCACTTTTAAGTTCCTAGTGTTTTGGGGCGATAGGGAGAGAGTGACCATAGAAAGGAGTCCTATGTAATATCTGTCATGCTATGCTTGATAAGCATTGACTATTTTTGATTTGACATTAATGGACTCAAACAGTTCTTTTTTTATTATTATTATCTTATTTATTTTTTGGTGTTTTTTAAAAATTATTAATTTATTTATTTCTTACAATGTTTGCTTTCTTTTCAAGGTGTGGTCCCCATAGAGTTACCACCACCAATTCACCCGTGCACTGTTACCATAGTCCCTTGTGTACATCTGTCTCTGCCTTAATCCCAATCCCTCCCTCTTCCCTGCAGAAAGTCTCTGATTTGTAGCTGTCTGTTTGCTTTTGTTTTGTTCTATCTTGCTGTGGTGGTGGTTGGGTTTCCCACCCCACTGCCCCAGCATGTGCAGGTGGGGGCTGGTGTGCTGCCCTGAAAGCTGCAGCAGCAGGAATTTTCCTACCTGCAGCAGGAAAGCAATGCACCTGCAGATGAATCCTCCAGGCCACTGCTAGCTAGTTTCAGTGCTGGAACTGTAACAGGGTGCTCCCCAGGAAGAGGGGATATTCCAGGTTCCCTGCCCCACCATAAGGAGAGCAGAACTGAGCAGGGAGCAGAAGAAGCTAGAAAGGAGACTGGAGAAGGAAGGGAGCAGGATGGAGAGCAGCAAGGAGACCTGGAGGAGGCACGTGGAGCAGAGGGACATGTGGAGAAACTGCGCTTGCTTCTTGGTCCTGGACAGGTTGGAACAGATGCGGGTGAGACACCCATGGGAGGGCAACCATGGCAGCATTGATCTTGGTTTTGATTTTGCTCTCTTCCTCCCGGACTTGTCTGACCCTTTTCTATGGGTCTCCACCTAAAGGTGCTTTTGACTCATGGCAGGCTTTCAGGCCTAGCTTTGGGCCAATCCTGTTTGTCTGGACTTTTACCCTCAAGGGTGATGTTGTTCTTGGATTCAGCGGGTTTGGCGAGCAGGGTTCTTGGGTTTATTCTAGGAAAGGTTTTACTAGACTTTTCCATTTAGCAGCACATGGTGAGTTTCCTAGGCCTTTTTTCACAAGGCAGAGACATTATATTTGAAGAGCTATGAAGCCCACCAAGGTTCATCTAATGGTTTAGTCACCGTCACCTCTGCAAACTTCTTCACAGAAGGTTCAAGATCCCTGCCCCACACTAAGTTTCACCTTGAAACTCAGCTATGACCTTTAGTCCATATACTTCCCACCTTCAACGCATTTGGGTTGAGCTTCTATTGAGCACTCTGTTCTTGAAAGCGTTCTTCACTTAACATATTCTGAACAAGTTAGTATTAAAGCTTCTCAGAATTGGCCAAAATGCACCCTGCCCAAGAGGCCGTCCTGAACCAGAAATGTATATACAT
>JAGFMF010011371.1:0-31926 GCA_019455555.1 Galemys pyrenaicus
GGTACAGGCCAGAGGTGTGGAGGGTGAGAGGATTCACCAGAGACAGAGTGGGGAACAGAACAGGCAGATTGACTGAAACACACTGCTGAGGGGAGCAGCGGGCAAGGCAGGAGAGGTCTGCCTTGCCATATGGGTCACCTCCCTGGTGGGCAGCACGGATTGAACTCATGCTGCAGGGGCTGTGGTCTGCTTCATAGTGCGTTGCTTAACTCATTGCGCCACCAGGGAGGCCCCATGATCATACCATTTTTATTCTTCTTTTTGTTGATGTATTGGATTACGTTGATTGATTTTTGGATACTGAACCATCCTTGTGTCCCTGTGATAAATCCCACTTGATCGTGGTGTATTATCCTTTTGATGCATTGTTGGATTCTGTTGGCAAGAATTTTATTGAGGATTTTTGCATCAGTGTTCATTAGAGAGATTAGTCTGTAGTTAGTTCTCTTTTTTGTGTTGTCTTTGTTTGGTTTTGTTATTAGTGTAATGTTGGCTTCATAGAACATATTTGGTAGTTTTCCTTCTTTCTCGATTTTTGAAAGAGTTTGTGTAGGATAGGTACAAGTTCATTTCTGAATGTCTGGCAGAATTCATTTGTAAAGCCATCTGGCCCTGGAATTTTATTTTTGGGGAGGGATTTGATTACTGTTTCAATTTCACTCCTTGTATTGGTCTGTTTAAGTGTTCTATTTCTCCTTTGTTTAGCTTTGGATGTTTATATCGTTCTAGGAGCTTGTCCATCTCTTCTAGATCATTGAGCTTCTTAACATATAACTGTTCACAGTATTGTCTGATTGTTCTTTTAATTTGTACTGAGTCTGTTGTGATTTCTCCTCTTTCATTTGTGATTCTATTTATTTGTGTTTTCTCTCTTTTTTCTTTGTTAATCTGGCTAGAAGTTTATCTATTTTGTTTATTTGTTCAAAGAACCAACTTTTGGTTTCATTGATCTTTCAGATTTTTTAAAATTTCTGTTTCATTTATTTCTGCTTTAATTGTATTATTTCCTTTCTTCTACTGGTTTTTGGATTCTTTTGTTGTCCTTTTTCTAGTTCATAAGATGGGAGATAAAGTTGTCTCTGAGTTTTTTCTTGTTTGTTGATGTGGGCCTGGATTGCTCTAAACTTCCCTCTTACTAGTACTTTTGCTGTGTCTCATACATTGTGAAATGTGGTGTCCTCATTGTCATTCAGTTCAAGGTATTTTTTAATTTCCTCTATGATCTCCTTTATAATCTATTGATCTTCTAGTAGTGTGCATTTCAATCTGTATGACGTGGGTGGGTTTCTTGTTTTCTTTTCATGATTTATTTCTAGTTTGATGCCTTTATGATCAGAGAATATAGTTGGAATGATTTTGATCTTACTGTATCTGTTGATGTTGGTCTTCTGTTGATGTTGGCCCAATATTGATCAATTCTGGAGAATCATCCATGTGCACTTGAGAAAAAAAGTATACTCTGATTTTTTTGGATGTAGTGTCCTATAGATGTCTGTTAAGCTCATGAGTTCTAGGTCTTTATTTAGGGCTCTGGTATCTTCGTTTATTTTTTGTCTTGTTGATCTGTCCATTGGTGAGAGTGGGGTGTTGCAGTCTCCTACTATATATGTATTTTCTCTAATGTTTTCTTTCAGAGCTGATAATAATTGTCTGATATATTTTGGTGCTCCTTCAGTTGGTGTGTATGTGTTGATGAGTGTTATATCTTCTTGATGTACTCTCCCCTTAACCATAATGTAGTGTCCATCTTTGTCTCTTTTTACCTTTTTTTAGTTTGAAGTCCATTTCATCTGATATAAATAAAACTGTTCCTACTTCTTTTTTGGTTCATTAGCTTGTAAGATTGTTTTCCAACCTTTTACTCTCAGTCTATGTTTGTCTTTTGTGGTTAAATGTGTTTCCCAGAGACAGCAGAAGGTTGGATTTTGGTTTTTAGTCCAGCCTAAACACAGCTACTCTGTGTCTTTTTATTGCTGAGTTTAGTCCATTTACATTTAGAATTAAAATTGTTATGCTGGCATCTGTATTTGCCATTTTGTCTTTTTGTGATTTGTTTCCCCCTGCCTTATCTGTTCCTTTTATTTGTTCTTCTGTTGATTTTGGTTTTAGTACTTCTTATAGTATTTTTTGGAGTGGGGCTTCAGTCATGCTGAATTTCTGGAGTTTCTGTTTGTCTGAGGAAATCCATATTTTTTCTTCTTATATAAAGGAAAGCTTTGCTGGATAGAGTATTCGTGGTTGGCATTTGTTGTGTTGAAGTTTTTTGAATATGTCCCTCCATTCTTTCCTTGTCCGTAGTGTTTCTTCAGAGAAGTCTGATGTTAGCCTGATTGGTTTTCCTTTATAAGTAAGTTATGTTTCTTCCCCCTTGTCAGCTTCATTATTTTCTCTTTGTCTTGGATTCTTGGGAGCTTTGCTAGTATGTGTCTTGCTGTAGTTCTCTTTCCAGCATAGAAATTTGGAGTGTGTCTCACTTCTTGTATTTCTATTTTTGTCTTCTTTTTAAGCTTGGAAAATTCTCTTCAATGACCTCCTTGAATAGGTTTTCATTCCCTTTATATTTCTCCTTCCCCTCTGGGATGCCTATAAATTTTATATTTCCTTTTTTGATGGTGTCCAAGAGTTCTTGAAGCATTTCTTCATTTTTTTTCCTTTGCCCTTCTCTTTCCTTTTGTTTTGATTTTTTAAATTTCTGTGTCTTCAATAGTACCAATTTGTTCTTCTATTTCATCCATTCTGTTTTCATTACTTTTCTTACTTTCCTGCATTGCTTTCACTTCTTTAGGGACTCATTTTCATTCTTCAGTTCATTAATTATTTTTCTCATATCCTTATTTTCATTTTCATATTCTTTCAGTTTTTTAATCATGATGATTTTAAATTCTCTTTCTGGTGGGCTGAGCAGTTATTCCATGTCATTGTTGTTGGGTTCTTGTATTTGGTTTTCTTTTTGTGGTATGACTTTCCCCTGGTGGCTTACTTGGTTATTTATATTTTTTCTTCTTGTTGTTGTCTGTCTGTTTTCTAATTTGCTCTATTCGTTGGGACACTGTGTTGCTGGTTTGGCAGGCAGCTCTTCAGGGTGTTCCTTTTTGGATATCAGGAACTGGTAGTCAGGTTGCGTTCAGCGCTCTTTGTTTTGTCTTATGGAGTTTTTAGATATGTCAGTGTTTTTCCATTTCTTCCCATCTTTCCTCTCTTGGTGTTCTGGGTCTGATCTGCCACTTCTTGCCTTGTAGTAATGGCATCTGATGTGTGCTCTCTCATGTTCTGTTTTTTGTAGAATTGTATGCCTCTATTGATATAGAATAATCAAAACAAAAGATGCTAACTGTTGGGATGCTTGACATAAACCATAAACAAGAAAATATAGGAAACATGAGTGGGAAAAGATCCTATGATGGCTTTTTAAAATATATGAAAGACCTTGTTAAAATAATGGAGCTTCAGGAAATCACTGACAATCTAGAGAACAGAGCCAGATTAAAGAGTGTCTGACTGTCCTCACCTACTTGATGGCAGAGCTGGAAGATCTGGCCACTGCTAGAAAACATCAATCTGAAGAAACTAATACAAAATTGAAACAAGAAGTTAGTGAAGTCATAGCTCAAAGTGAATACATGGAAGAGAGAATCACTACTCTAGAAAAATACTCCCTTGCAACACAGCATGAAGCCACCTCTGTGCGTGAATGACCTCAGCAATAAACTTGAAAACAATAAACTTGACTTTGAGGAAAGCTGAGATACTCCAGATCTGGAACCTCAGAGAAAAAGGGCATCAAGTCTTTATTTTCCACCTGTTTGTCAAGAAAGGAAAGGTCAGGCCTGGATATACTGGCAAGGAGTTGTTGGGACAATTGGTATTTTAGAGACAGAAAATTCAAGATGCCTTGAGACTCAGCAAATTGTGAGGACAGATTGAAAATACTCCTAAACTTAAAAAAAAAAGCATTAATTGACCAAAGAAGCTCAGAGATAAGGTTTACCTTTTGCATAATAAGATGGATTATCTGTTATTTGACTGGAGTTCTGGGTTAAGACACCTACCTGGTATGTTGCTGATTGCTACACAAACATGAAAAGCCAGGCTTGCATGTCCTCCCTGCCAAAAGCCGATATGTAACAAAAGCAGATATGTAACATATCTGCATCATCAACCCTCTGCACAGGCTGAAACTAAGGCTAGTGATTTAAGAATCATGTCCCTGACAATTCCTCCTACAATCGTTAATAACTTTCTCGTATAGGCATATAACCACAAGTGGATCAGCGGTGAGTGACTCCCCTACCTGGCGCTCTGCAATACTGCAGCTACTTCATGGAGTGCTTTGTTGGTTGGATGCTGGATCAACTGGCAAAGAAAGCTCTTCAAGGGCAACTGAAAATGTTTGAGAGTTTTCACAGAGACAGTTTCCAGCATGGAATTGTGTGAGATAGCCTAGGTAAAAGGAATTTGGGGCCAGCAGGATAAGAGTTGCCCCAAGTCCTGTTTGAGCAGGTGGACTAAATGATGGACTGGGAGGCTTGTCCAATTTGACCTACCAAACTGATGGTAAGGTGCCTGGCTAGACAAAAGTGTTATATCCTAATTACTATCTCACAATTTACTGGTGGGAGAAGATGGAGAGCCCCCATATGGGTTGGAATGTACCCTGTCTGTGCATGCCCAGGCACGGCCTAGTCGAGAACAATGTATGATGCTGCTCTCCTCCTCCCCACCTTATGAAACTACTGTAAAATATCTCTTCTTAACTCTTTTCTTGGAGCCAGGCTAATTTCTCCTTTCCAGCCCTAGTTCCCTCATACATGAGTCCCTAACAAAGTCTTGCCTGGTTCAGGTAACCCTAGTGCTCTCTGGTGAATTCTTTCCTTAGAGCAAAGGACCCACTCTTTTGGATCAGGACCTGTAACACCTGCAAAGGTTAAGTTGTGACCAAGAAAAGGTGGAAAGAAAAAGAGACCAAGGCTGGAATGAAATTTTAAAAAATTTAAAAGATGTACTTGTTTGGAGAAATAATTGAGTTATTCCCTGGATCTTACTGATTGGTATTAAAGAATATGCAAACAATCTCATAGAGAATGGCATTAATGGTACACATATATCCTTAGGCAAAACTTTCTATTTAATGCACTGGCATTCTTGTTACAGATCCTGTGTGGAACACACAGGCTTGTGCTGTCCTGGAAAGACAGTTTAACAACATTTTGGTCATAGGGGCTGAGAGGCAGATCTATAAAGACGATGGTGCCCTAGGAGAGTGCCTACTTGGAGAAAATAATTTAGACTCAAGGACATTCATGACTTAGCTACTGGGTCAACAGAGACTCTCCCCGCACCCTTCTGGATAACTTCCTGTCCTCACTCTCTATGCAGCCAAGGAAAATGCAGCTGGAAGCAATGTATCAGGAACACAGAGGTTGGATTCTGCTACAGTCAGGATTTACTTCTACTGAAACCTCCTCCTATTGATTATCCACAGTATTTCTACAGATGGTTTATGCAGCATTTTGAATGCAACAAAGACTGCATTTTAAAATTCAATGGAATCTTTAATCTGCTAATACTTGTTATAAGGACCCTACGATAGTTTATTATAGTTTTAATTTGCTGAAAAGTTCATGAATACCATAGAAAAATATTTCAAATTTTAATTTTTCTTATATTTATGTAAACTTGTAACTTCATTGGTAGTTACTTTCCATGTATATCCTTTCAAATCAATTCATATCCTTATGTAATTTTAGTCTTTCAAATGTGTGTGGTGCTTATATGTAGAAGTGCTATGAACAAAAATAGGGCTTCTGTGAAGTATGCATTTTTTGTAATTAAAAATGTTTAATTTTTTAATAATAAAACATGGAAGAGAGAAGGGGTTTACTGTGTTTATAAAATCATCAAGACACAGTGTGAATTATCATTTATAAATGTAACATAGTTCTATGACAGTCATTTTGAAAGAAGCTGGCTTAAATTCAAGAAACCTTTCCTATATTTTAATGACTGACTTTAACTATACTTTTTCTAGAAAGAAATGTTTATTCTGAAGCATGAATAGATTTAGAACATCTGGTGTAAAATAGCTTCTAACAAAATTTGAAATAAAAGGATTATCAGAACACTGTTAAAATCTCTTAGAACTTGTTAACACTATCTAACTAGTTAACATAGCCTGATCTCTGTTGAACCTGGATAATTCATCTTCAGTGACTAGCAGAAGCCATGAGCTTGTAAAAATTCTCATCTGGAAAAGAAAGACTTGAGTGGAAGAATTAGGGCCATCCACAAGCTGTGTCTTCTTCCCTGACACTCTTCCTTGGAAGCAGGGCTGAAAGGAACCTACTCAACTACTTTCAAAGGACCAAGCATGAAGCACTATACACTCACTGAAAAGACACCGGTGCAGGAAGAGGAAGGCACAAGATCCTGAAAATAATGTAGTGAACTCTAATAAAGGTGAAATAAAGAGATTTTATGTCAATAGTCACAAGCTAAAAATCACCAGGAACACACTTATGCATTTGTAAAAAGTTGGATTTACTGTTCATTGTAACAAGAGAGAATGCCCACCATGGGTAATTCTAGAACCTCTCAATATTAAGGTTTTAGAAAGGATTTATAGGACTTGGACAAAGTAGAATATGCTTTGGATTGGATATTGTTAAGAAGTAGAAGCAGTCCTATTGTTGGGCATCTTAATAAATGTTATCTATTGTAGAAGGAAAGAATAACCTATGCCTAGAACTGCAAATAATAAAGAAGCAGCAGCACGAGTATTGACTGCAAGAGGGCAATGTTGTCTTTTGGTGGTTTTGCAGTTACCTTAAGAAGTAGTCTTGTTTCTATCATCTTTTTTCATCACTGTCACATATGTTAATGTCTGATGTTGGTGTTTTGTGAGATTGCTTAGCTCTGTGACTTAATTGCAAATGTTAGACCAGCTCCTGACAACACTAAGGTCTAGAAATTTCAGATCAGTTCCTGGGTTTTAGGGGTTGATTTTCTCTTTTGCAGTTTCCCCATTTGACAAGAAAAAATAAAGTTAAACCTCAAGAAATTAATCTATAATACCATCGCTGATAGTTTGCTAATCAATATCAGAAGGCTGTTCAGAGAGCATAGTCTGTAATTAGACCAGACTGTTCCTTCTGTTAGGATGAGATATTGAATGATTTGCTGTGTGGAATGATGTCTGCGGGTAAGACTTCCAGGTTCCAAATGGTATACATTAGCCAAATGCAACACAGGCAATTAACAGAAAAGAAATGATAATTAGAACTTGCAACAGAGGACATAGATAATAAAACTTAGCAATGAAAACATGTCCCAGAATTCATTTGGGTGGATTTTAGAGATTCAAGTGTTTGTTTTTCTTTTAGCTTAGTCACAGAATGTTTGACTTATCCTGAAATATTTATATAGTTGCAGCAAGAAGTATTTACCATAACAAGAATTCTCCTTTGGATGGCTAAGAGGAAATAAACGGCTATGTAATTGTCCATGTCAACACTAATACATATAGAGTAGTTTGGGGTTTTCAGAGTAAAATTTATGTAATTTGTTACTTCTGCAAGGGTCAGAAAAATATTTTGGACTAGCTTTTCCAGTTGCATTATTTCTACTGTGGGAATTTAGTATGCAAAGGAGGCAGGCAGTTGCTGAGTTTTCCTAAGTGACTTGCGCTCACCTCATTTTGGAGGTTTCTGGGTTTGTCTGTTTGGTTTCTTCAAGAAAACATAGATAAGTAATAGTTGCAAACATCTCAACATCTCTATCAATTAACCCATATACACAAAGTGGCACCCTATTTGGGTACAGGCTATATTAGGATTATAATTTTCATTTGACACAATAGGAATGAACCAGTTCTTTGTCCTTTGAAATAAGAAAGTTAAAATGAATTAAATAGTTCCTGTGAAGCAGCCAGTGTCTCTGAAGAGAACATATATTTAATTTTTTAAAAGATTTATTTATGCATGCAAGAGCTGGGGTACAGGCCAGAGTCGCGGGGTGGGGGGGTGAAAGGATTCACCAGAGACAGAACAGAGCAGAACAGGCAGACTGACTGAAATACACTGCTGAGAGGAGTAGTGGGGCGAAGCAGGAGAGGTCTGCCACACCATGTGGGTCCCCTCCCTGGCTGGGGATTGAACTCACGCTGCTGTGCAGCAGATGCTTCACAGTGCGGTGGTCAACCAGCTGCGCCACCAGAGTGGCCCAAGAACATATATTTATTACCATTACCATTTACCTATCATTCCTAGGCTTTGCTGACAAGGTTGTAAGGACTCATCAGATGGATTTTGTTAATTGAAAGTCAAAGTCCATTTTTTAAATGAAATTGAAGGTTGTAGAGGAAACCTTAACTATCAAAAGGGACCTGTAAAAGAAAAGATACCTTTTGAATTGTTGAAAGGAGTAGCTATTAAATTTTGTCATTAGCTATATGTTTCCTCCTAAAATATCCCTAGTTTCATTTTTTCACCATTTCTATGGTGGTCAAAGTTGGATGCTAGAGTGTGGTTTCATTAAGACAGTTCTCACCAGGGCCACAACGCATTCAAAGGAAATAGCAGTCAGTTGTCCCTGTATCGCCAGTGTGAAGAAGTCCTCTCTTTGTACCAAACAGATTATCAGCTGAGACCAAAAAAATTAAAATTTGAGATAAGCCCATCAGAGGGATGAATGATAAAAATTCGAAGCTTTTTATTTTTGTTGAATTGTCATGTAACTTTTAAAATCAGCTTGGTTACACCTACAAAGCTCTGTAGATAAATTTAAGGAAAATTGACTTCTTTACTATATTGAGTCTTCTGTTACAGAAACAAGGTATGTTTTTCTATTTATTAGTTTTTTCGGTATACAAATCCTGTACATGTTTTGTTAGATGTGTACCTAAATATTTCAGGGTTTGGAACATTTATAAGCAATATTGGTTTTAATCCTTCCCTATCTACTTATTCACTATTCATATATGGAAATAAAATTGATTTTTGCTTATTGATCTTAACATTGTGTGATCTTGCTAAATGAGTTCTAAATGAGTTTCTCTGTGGATTTCCTGGGATTCTCTACATATACAACCATGCAATCTACAAATACAAATACGCCTTATTTTCTGAACTGTAAGTATTTTCTTTCTTTCTTTTTTTGAAAAGGAAATCGTCAGAGGTCAAAATAACCATAAAATAGCTCGAATCTATAGAGATTTCCAAGCACTGAGCAAGTGATAGTCCTAGTGGTATCTGCCAGGTCTTTGGGGTCTGAGATTTTAAGTTTTTTAAAAATATATTTTAATATAGTCCTCACTAACACACAAATAAACAATAAAATTAAACCTTTATTGTTTTTAGTGTGCTTTCTTTTTAATCATTTGTTTTTAGTCTTTATATGATAAAAGTGCTTAGTGCAAAGAATTTTCTTCTAACCTCTGTTTTAAATTCCATAGATTCAAATGTTTTAATTTACATTATTTTTTAAGTTCTGCAATTTTAGCTGTATTACCCCCTTACTCCTTAGATTTACTTAATAGCACTAAGACATTTTGAATATCAGGGCTTTTTCTTTTCTGTTTTTGGTAGTTTCATTGCATTGTAATGAGAGTGTAGTTTATTAATGTCTCTACTGTTACTAATGTTTTCTTTGTGACCTAATTTATTATCCTTCCTGTATGTTCTTGTTCCTTCCCTAAAATCATGCTATTGAAAGACTTTACTTTTAAGTCAGGGCTGACATTTTTAATCATACTTGTTCTTGATCTTTTTATTTTTTTAAAAAATTCTGATGGAGACTTTACTTTTCCCCTCACCACGATTCCCCATACCCCCTTGTCCCTGTACCTCCCTGCTCCATCTTAACCTCAGAACCCTCAGGATATTTCTTGATGGCAACTTTTTAGGAAAATGTTTCACATTATTGAATTACCTACTATGTGAATGTCAAATATTTGT
This sequence comes from Galemys pyrenaicus, assembly GCA_019455555.1. Taxonomy (NCBI): domain Eukaryota; kingdom Metazoa; phylum Chordata; class Mammalia; order Eulipotyphla; family Talpidae; genus Galemys; species Galemys pyrenaicus. Next base: position 9,951 of record JAGFMF010011371.1, read on the forward strand.
TTTTATGGTTCTGACCTATTTTGCTACACACAATTCTGTCAAATTCCCTCCATTTTGTTGCAACTGGCTCCATTTCATTTGTTTTTGTGGTAATAGCCCATAGTGTGTATGTATCACATATTCTTGATCTATTCATCCTTTGAAGGAGATTTATGCTGCTTCCATACCCTAACTATTGTAAACAATGTGGCTGTGAATATTGTGGAATATGTGTGTTTTTATGCTGTTGATGGTTTAATATTCTGTGGCCATATGCCCAAGAATGGGATTGCTGGGTCACATGGTATTTCCATTTTTAATTTTTTAAGATAAATCCAGATAGCTTTCCTAATGGTTATACCAGTTAACATTCCTACCAACAGTGTGATAAGGTTTCATTTTCTCTGCACCTTCTTGAACACTTGTTTTTTTCTGCCCATTTTATTGTGATATAAAACATACTACACTGTATAACTTGACTTCCCTATATTGTGAAATGACTACCACAGTAAATTTAGTTAATATGAATCACTGCGTATGGATATTAAACAAAGAAAAAGACACTTTTCTCCTTGTGTTAAGAACTCTTAGCATTTACTCTCCTAACAACTTACAAAAAAGCCATATAGTAGTGTTAACAAGATTCATCATATATATTAGGTTCCTGGTACCTAATTATAACTGAAAGTTTGTACCATTTTCATCCATTTTCCCTAATCCCCCCATCTCCATGTCACCTCTTAACTCCCTGTGACACAAAAGGCTATGCAATGTTTGACAGACTTGAGGACAAATTTGGCACCTTCCTCGGGTTGCCCAGGATCCATGTTCACATGTTCCTAGTCATGGTAGACAGTAGAAGGCCATATTTGATGCTTTCCAGATGATTCTGAACCCACCAGTCAGAGAGGTTAGCAGAACATGACCCCCTGAAAACCAGGCAATCATCTCCAGAAACATGCAACCCAAAGACCATGAAGGACTTGCCCAAGGTCACAAAGAGATCAAAGTTTCCGCAGGCAGGGCAAACTGCAAAGGCATATGACAAAGACTCTGGACCTGGGGCTGACAGAGGAAAGCGAATTCTGCTGTGAGGGTTCAGAGTTTAAATGCATGTGCAGAGTGGGAGGCAGGTGACGCCCGGGCTGTATGAAAGCCAGGAGGACTGGAACTGGGTGATGGCAGTGTGAGGCCAAATAAATAACAGAGGTGTTCCTTTCAGGAGCTGATGTGCAGTGCCCTGTCTGGGTGTCAGGCAGTGTCTGACCAGGTAGTGGAAATGTGGCTCTGAGATCACTCTGGTTTTAGGGTCATATTTGAGAACCCTAGACAGGGTGGGGTTGTACCAAGCGAGAGGAACACACGTAGGGCTCCTTTTTTACCAAGTCCCGATTAAGATAAATCCCATCTCTGCCGCTTGGGTTTCAGTGCAACTGCCATATTGTGGTCCGTTTATCCACCAGTTTTCACTGTATCTTGTCCAGTTTCAACATCTTACACACACAGAGATACACGCACGCATGGATAGACACACCTGGTACCCTCAGCTGTCCCAGTAACTGATATGAATGTGGCTACAAAGGAATGAATGCCCAACAGCTTCTCCAGCCAATGGGAGTTGGAGGTCTCCTCTTTTGGGAAGGGCTGAGACACGGGTGTGAGATCTGAGCTCCTTTTGGAAGAGAAGTGACATGGACTTGAGCATACCCAGTGAGTTAGGGCCCAGTTCAGGAGCAGGAAGCACTGTGGAGAGAGCTCTGGGAAGGTTCCTGGGCTATCAGGAAGAGTTACTGAGATGCCAGGCCCATAGCAACCAGATAAATAACTGTGTGTGTATATATATGTGTGTATATAATATATACATATTTACATATGTATATATAAATAACTGTGTGTGTATATATAGACATATTTAGTATCTGTGTAATATATATACACATATTAAGTACAAAACAGAAGGAGCTGGTTATATAGTGTGATTATATTTCTATAGCCTGTTTTGTACTTAACGGTCCCAATTTGTCTACTTTCTAGGGATGTAGGACAGGGTTATGAATGGTTTATGGGACTCCTAAAAATTGTTTTCTACCTGCACCCCTACCCCACCTGCACTTCATTACTACTTAAAGACACCTGGATTTTAAAGAAAAAGACACCTGAACTTCTGAACAGCTAGAGTACAATTAATGCACACAACAAGTCCTGTCCAAGTACTCCAGCCTCTCCTGGCCTTGTTTACAGGGGACTACATGAGTTGGTAGTAAAGAGTCTTACAGTGTTCTGTGTGGCACGAGGCAATTTGACATTATAAAAGCACATCCTACATCTTTGTCTACTAACCAGGGCATTCTTGGTGTTGCAATATCTAATAGGGCCTCCACATGTTGTTACCATAAGGAGAAAAAGATTCAATCCCTTCTGTAAACCTTACCCCGCTGGAATTATATTGTATGACACATCAAGGTCACCTGGGGAGGGAAAAACACCATCATACAAAGGAGAACGATCTGTGGATGGAAATCAGACTGTCTGTTAGAGGGGTCTTGTTTTGTGGAGAAGTGTGAGTGTGTCCCTGTGTGTGTATGTATGTGGGTGGCAATTGGGAGCTAACTATGTGGGTATGGGTCTAAGGAGGGCTTTTGAAAAAGTCCTCATTCCTCCTTGACATAATCACTGCCCAGTTACCCTCTGATATGAACACTGTGTGTGGTGTTGGGAGAAGAGAGATTACCCCTTGTTCTCAACTAAAGTCATTTTCCCACCATGGGAAAATGCAAAATGCTATGCAAAATCCACTCTTCTTGGGCTCTAGTCTATGACCTAGGAGCCAGCATCACTGCGCCTGGAAAGGATAGAACTTTAGAAGCCTAAGTAAGATGCTTTCTTCCGAAATCCACCATCACCACCACTGACAACCCTCACTCATGAGACGAGTTCAGTGTTGAAAGTCATATTGTTGAAAAGTGAAGCAGAAACAGCCAAGAATGCCAACATTTATTTCTGGGAGAAATGAACAGATCCTACTTCAGGACCAAGAATTGGGAAAGCAGAGGGATGTAGCAACAGAGGGGCTGCTTGATCACCGCTAACTGATCTGTGTCTGTGGGTCCCCTGGCCTCATTTCCCAAGTGTCTGGTATCCTCCCCTACCAAGGCAAAGGAGAGTGACAACCAGATCCTTTGGAGGCTTGGGGAAAAGGCCCTATGGCTGGTGGATCAAGCAGGGGAGGGCCATTATGTGGGTGCACAGACCTTGCCTGGGAAACTTTATTTAGCAAGAGGGGAGTTCACACCTTGCATATGAACACTGCAATTACTGACTTTAGGTACAGAAAATTTGGCTCCCAACACTATTGGTGGTGGCGCTCCTAAAAACTCCCATAGGGACTGCTCAGAGACAACCCTACTGTGTGTTTATACCACAAAAGACCTTTGAACCTCACCCAGTGCAGCACGTTGCACACCAAGTACCATGTTCAAAACACCTGGACCAGATACCAAAACTAAGGTCCCCTCACCAAGGCCCACTCCAAGACTTGGCACCCTGCACCAAGATCTCACATCAAGCCCTCTATTCCGTGTGTCAAGATTCACGAGCCCCCTTCCCAGTGCTAACATTTGCCAATCAACTCGCAGCTCACCACTGATTGGTCCATTCCACGATCCAGGCAGCACAGCGCTACATAAAAGGTGTCTGAGCAGTGACTGCCACAACTAACTTGTAGTGGAGCAGCGCCCCACTGCTCCCGCTGGCTGCACTCCGGTAACAGAAGGGCAGGTGATAGGGTCGTGGCCACGGATATGCACGTGGGGTTTGGTCAAGGCGCGTACACGCATGGAGGGGAGAGCTTGTGCTCAGCCAAACGATGAGGCTACGTAAGCCAGTGGCACATCGACAAACTTTGGCAAAAGATGCCGAATCCCGCCACAAGTTGAAATAAAATTGGACTGAATGCGTTTCTTATGTCAAATATTTGCTAAAGATCAGAACTGACGCGCCTCCCTAGTGGAGCGAGGGGTTGAGTGCCACACTGTGCGGCTTCCACAGCCACTGCAGCATGAGTTCGATCCCCGGCCAGGGTGGGGACCCACACGGCACAGCAGACCTCTCCTGCCCCGCCCGCTGCTCCCCGCAGCAGTGACCTTCATGGGATATGCCTCTTGTACTCCCCACTCTGCCTCTGGTGAATTTTCTCTCCGCTCACCGCACCCCAAGCCCCACGGGCCCATCTCCGCCCCATGCGTCTGCCCCGTATCCGGCTCTTGTGTGCATAAATAAATGCAATCTTTTTTAAAAAAAAATCAGATTTTACAATAAAGTTCATATGAGAAGCAAAACTGTCACAATATGCAGAAGTCATATCATACGTGATAATCTGAAAGACTCCACCAAATGCTACTGGAATACTAAACAAATGCATTCAAGTTGCATGCCGGCTACAAGATCAACGCACAAGGTCTGTTGCATTTGTACGTGCAAACAGTAACCTGGCAGAAAGAGAAATGAAAAATGCCATTTATGATTGCAGCAAAAGGAACAAAATACCTCAGAATAAATTTGGTCAAGGAAGGGAATGGCCTGTATACCGCAAACTGTAACACCGTTGAAAGAGATGGAAGACGACGCAAAGAAACAAGGAGATATTCCTTGTCATGGACCAGAAGATTCAGCATTGTTAATATAGGCATTTTGCCTGAAGCTAAGTAAAACTTTAATGCAACCCCCATTAAGCTCCCCAAGCCCTTCTCCACAGAATTTGAATAAAAAAGTCCTAAGTTTTGCATGGAACCACCAAAGACCCTGAAAAGCCAAAACAATGCTGAGGGAAAGAACAAAACTCGAGGTATCATCCTCCGACTTCAAAACTCCACGTACCACTACAGTAGTGAAAGGTATGCTACCGGGATAGAAACAGGCACACAGAGCAGTGGACTAGACTCAAAACCTCAGAAATAAACTCACACACATATGGACAGGTGATAGATGACAAAGAAATCAAGAGCACACAACAAAGAAAGGAGACTCATTTCAACAAATGATGGTGGGGAAACCCGACCACCACATGTGAAAAAACACAACAAAACCTGGACCGCTATATTACACCGTATATCAAAAGTAATTCAAAAAGGATTATGGACTCGAGCGTAAGAGCTGAAACCACAACATACATAGAAGAGAACATAGATACGCTCACAGCATCGGCCTTTTTGTGCATTGTTTGGAAACAGCAAGAGAAAACAAAGAACATGCGAATAAACGGGACCACAGCAATCTAGAAAGCTTCTGCACAGCGACAGAAACCACCGTGAAAACAAAAAGGCAGGTACCCAGTGGCGCGAGACCTTTGAAAACCATATGCTGGACAAGGCATCGATATCCAAAATACTAACCTACAGGACAACTCAAACAGTTTCATAAAGGAAAACATACAACCCAATTTCAAAATGGGCAGAAGATCTAGACAGTACAGCAAAGAGCCATACCGATGGTGACAGGCACATGACAAGAAGGTGCGGGCTTCAAGTTCTTGTGGCTCAAGGGGTTGAGTGCTGCACTGTGGGGCTTCCGCAGCACGGCAGCGCGAGTTCGGTCCCTGGCCAGGGAGGGTCCCACGTGGCATGCACACCTCCCCTGCCTCGCCCGCTGCTGCCCACAGCAGTGTGTCTCGGTCGATCGGCCTGTTCTGCTCCCTGCTCTGTCTCTGCTGAGTCCTCTCGCCCCTCCGCCCGGCGCCTCTTGTATGCATAAGTTAATGAAATCTTTAAAAAAAAAAAAGAAAGAAAGAAAAGAAAATTCGTTCTCTCCCTTAGGGAAATGCAAATCCAAATCACAATGACATCTGACATCCTACCTCTTAGTATGGCCATTATCAAAGGGACAAGAAACAATGAGTGTTGGTGAGGAGAGGAACCTCTTGCGCTGTTGGCAGGAAGCTAAATTCTCGCAGCCACTGTGGAAAACGGTACGGAGGTGCCTCAAAATCAAAAAACAGAACTCTCATGTGATCCTGCAATTCTATCTCTAGGCATTTATCCAAAGAATAAAAAGAAAACAATTCGAAAAGATATGTGCAACCCTGTGTTCACTGCAACACTATTCACAATGGCCAAGGTGTGGAAAAAATCCCAGCATTAGCTAAAAGTGAATGGATAATGAAGATGTGGTATGTATACAAAGAGACTACTACTCAGCCACGAAAGGATGAAATCCTGCTGTTTGCAACATGGATGGACCGGAGAGGGTAGTAAGCTAAGTGAAATTAGTCTGGAGGAGAAGGACAAATGCCAGGTGATTCCACTCAGCTGTGGAATGTAGAGAAACAAATCAAGCAAACAAAAACAAGCCCTTAGACTCTGAGCCTTAGAATGGTGGTTCCCACAGGGGAACAACTGTGGGGGTTGGGTGCTTAGGAAGAGGCAGGGGGTTGATTGTAAACTGACATTTGGGGTTGGGAGGATACAACTGGTTAAGTGTGAAGTTGCACATCTGAAACTTATCCAGAGCTGTAAACTAAACCAATGTTACCTCACAAATACATAAAAATAAGGGGCAGAAGAGAGTGATCAAGCCCTGTGCTTCCCACTCTCTCTGTGATGTGAGGCTTCAACTTGAAGATGGCCGTCCTGAAGCCAATATGTGGGTCCTCAGGAGACCCCAGGTCTGCCAGCAGCTAGCTCTTGGGCGCTCCGGTCTCTAGAACTGTGAGGAATAAGTGTCTTTTGTGTAAGACAAAAATTCTTTTAATTCGTTTAGAGACTTCTGCTTCTGGGGAAGCAGATGGACACTCCCCTCATCTTCCCACTAAGACCAGCTGAAGACCCTGGGCACTGGACATACAATTAGCATCAACTCTCCAAAGCGGGTAGGGAAGGTGGAGCCAGCAGGATGTCAGAAGGCGAAGAAGAGCATGGTGGTGAGGTCCCCAGGGTACTCTCTGGGCGGTATATCCCAGACTTGGAGCTGAAAAGGTCATCTACCTGGGAATGCCACAAGGAACAGGCAAAAACAACAAAGTCAAGCAAAAGGAGGAAAACCAAGCCTCCGCAGAGGCCTGCTCTCTGTAGCGTCTGGATCAGAAAAGGGCCCCCAAGCAAGACAGAAAAACATTTTGACAATAACTGTTCTAGTCCAGCCAAATACCACAGGGAGAACTGCGCTTTCACGCCCACTCAAGCCAGCAAAGGGCTAGTGAGGAGGCTGAGGCTGCACAGTCTGCAGGTGGAGATTAGTCAGGTGGAGAGTCCAGGGTGTTACCTCGCCAGGCAGGAAGGAGACACACTCCCCTGCAGCTCTCCACTGCTGGGATGTTTTCCGTACTTCCACTACCACCATGGAGGCCACTCAACCCCTAGGCTAAAGAGGAAGTTTCCCAGAGTGTCAAGAAATGAACTGATGTGCATGGAAGTGACTATAAAACATCAAAACAAAACTGGGAAGATGAAGCAAAAGCATTGCAGAAAGGGGCATTTTTATTTTTAAGGGCTTGCATTAAGTAAAAGCAAAAGTATCTTGCCAATAAGTCTAAGTCTCAGCTTAGGGGAGAAGGGGAAGGGGAAGGGGAAGGGGGAGGAAGGGGAAGGGGAAGGGGAAGGGGAAGGGGAAGGGGAAGGGGAAGGGGAAGTGGAAGGGGAAGGGGAAGGGGAAGGGGGGTGGGGAAGGGGAAGTGGGGAGGGGAGGGGTGGGGAGGAGAACCAGAAGAGCAAAATAGCCCCAAAGCAAGCGACAGGAAGAGGGTATCTAAAGATAAGTTCAGCAAACAGTGGAAATAAAAGCAGAGAAACTATGGGGAAAAAAAATCAACCAAAAGCAAACCTGGTTCTTTGAAAAGATCAATAAAACCTGTAAACCTCTAATGACACAAAATAAACATACAATGAGACACGACCTTTACGCCTATTTACCGAATGACTTCAACAGCTATATGCATGACACTTTTCATGTAGTCCACTGTAGAAACCCAAGTGTACACATTTTCAACCTGTGTCACATAATGGAAGGGAGAGATAAGAGGGTTGATTTAAAATAATGGAATTTGCTTTCTGAGCTACCAGCTATTTCACTGTCCTTCATGACAGAAACTGCTTTTTGTAATATTTTCTCACAATTAACCCACATGACTTCCTAAGGGATGGGAAACGATTCCTCACTCTCTGCGCTGTAAAGTTCAATTGTTCCGCTACAAACATGGCTTTGCTGGGCCTCCCTGATGGCGTAGGGGGTTGAGCGCCGCACTGTGAAAATCCGCCACACAGCAGCACTAGTTTGATCCCTGGCCAGGAAGGGGACCCACATGGCGTAGCAGACCTCTCCAGCCTGGCCCGCTGCTCCCCTTATCAGTGTATTTCACTTGAACTGCCTGTTCTGCTCCCCACTCTGTCTCTGGTGAATCCACTCACCTCTGGCGACTCTGGCCTGTACCCCAGCTCTTGTAGGCCTAAATAAATAAATCTTTTTAAAAAATATATTAACAAACATGGCTTTGCCACTTGAAAAGTCCTTGGAGGAAAAGTGTGCCTAAAGTATTAATTGGCCAGGGTTTCATGTCTCACAAGACATGTACTGGTAAAAGTAGGTGCTTGAAATTTTTTCAGATTCTGTTTATTTTCACATAGAAAAACTGGGCTGTAGGCCAGAGGTGTGTGTTGGGGGGTTGGGGAGATGTGGGGGAGGGCAGTGGTGAGAGGATTCACCAGAGACAGAGTGGGGAGCAGAACAGGCAGATCGACTGAAACACACTGCTGAGGGAGCAGCGGGTTGGACAGGAGAGGTCTGCTGCCCCATGTGGGTCGCCTCCCAGGCCAGGGAGCAAACGCAGGCCACAGCTGTGATAGTGCTGAGACTCAACCCCAGGCAACGAAGGATGCCCACTTTCAACTTTTGTATCAATTACTTTGTTGTTGGAAAGGTCTTGTGTCATGTGGACTTAGTGGAGGATCTGCTTTTTTGTAAAATGGTATATACGGCCTCTTGGTACTTTAACATACATTCTATCATTGAAATTACTTTTTCAACTACATGTCTGCAACTAAAATATTGGTGCGTGCATGCGTGCGTGCGTGCGCGTGTGCGTGTGAGAGAGAGAGAGAAAAAGAGAGAGAGAAGAGACAGAGGAAGGAGAGAAAGAGAAGAAGGCAGAGGAAAGGAGGGAAGGGAGAGAAAATGCAAGATCTGAGTAATTTCGTAGCTGGACAAATTTATAACTTTGGGTCCTCTTAATAATGGTTAAAAAGGTTGTTTTGTTGTTATGGTTGTTGAACAGTTAATTTCAGACGAAAGATTTTGTCAGTTCAGTCTGTTGGAAGGAATTCTCAAATTAAGCTTGCATTTGCTTACACTTCACTTAATATTGTCTGTGTGATTCTCTTTATTTTTCTTGGAACACAAGAAGTAAAGGACTTTTTCCTCTTGGCCTAATGGTGGAAAACAACAGCCATGGCAACATGACAAGGGTGGGAGGGGGCAGTGTGGGATGCTCTTCTTTACAGCAAAATATCTGCCAATAAAAGTAGAACCAAATGAGACCAGTAGAAAAACCACTGCCTTTAACCAACAAAGTAATAATCAAATCATACAAGAAGCCGGAATGTAAATGTAGGCCAAGAGATGAATTTGACTTTCAGAGAACAGACAACCCACGTAGTATGAAAACATCACACCACAAGGTGAATCTGAAGCAGAGGGACAAAGTTACCTCTACGATGGCATCAGCTGTCCAACAGTACCGTAAATATGTCATCGAACTGTGTAATGCCAATACCAGAAAGACAACCAGACAAACTGACCTGACGAGCTTCCAGATGTGATGTCGTAGGATTACTCATCACCTATTTAGTATTCTTGCCAACATAAATCTAAATAAAGGGGTAATGTCAGGCAAACCCCTGCAGTGGAACACTTTACAAGCAAACAGGCCTAGGCTGTTGACAATCTCTTAGTCCTGGGCCTCCCTGCTGGCACAGCGGGTTGAGCACCGCACTGTGAAGCGTCCACGGCACAGCAGGGCGAGTTCGATCCCCGGCCAGGGAGGGGACCCACATGGCGCAGCAGGCCTCTCGGGCCTTGCCCGCTGCTCCCCTCAGCAGTGTATTTCGGTCCATCTGCCTGTTCTGCTCCCCGCTCTGTCTCTGGTGAACCCTCTCACCTCCCACGACTCTGGCCTGTGCCCCAGTTCTTGTATGCCTAAACAAATAAATGTTTAAGAAAAACAAAAAGAAAATCTCTTAGTGCTTGAGGATTTAAGTGCAGGGACCCTTCGGGACTAAAGAGCACCGAAGAGACGTGACCCGTGATGCTTGCTTGCGTGGTTGGTCCAAAAACTCTCTCAGAAGGGTACGATTGGCACCACTGGGGACATTTGAGCACAGACTGTGCTTGGACTGGTGTGTTATTACTGTGCCACTGCTAACTTTTTTCAACATGGCAATAGTACTGTGGTTAGACAGGAGAGTTCTGCTCTTAGGAGGTATGTTCTGAAATATTAATAGTTGGGCCGAACGTTTGCCACCGCTAAGTGGTTGCACAAAAAAGAAGAAAAGAGAGATGAAGCAATGAGACAATACAAATCTGGGTAAAAGAAATTCCACTCTTCAGCTCTGTGCCTCTTCACAACAGAAAATTAAGGAAACTAGATGATCTCTGTTTGAGAGTTACTAGTCAAAGTAAGAGATTTCTTGAAAATAGTCTGGAAGAGGGGAAGTGAAGAAGAGAGATGAAACGAGGCTGACTGAGCTGTTAGTGGTTGCTCTTGTGGATGGATGACTGCAGGTTCCTAACACTACTCTCTGGAGCACAGGGGTTCTCAGAGTGTAGCCCCACCCCCCCACCCCCTCCCCAGGAGCAGCACCATCACCAGGGAACTTGTCAGAAAAGCACACTTTGGATCCCATCCCAGATTTTTAAATCTGAGTCTATAGATGTGGAGCATAGCAGTCTGTGTTCTCAGTGAGGCCTTTGGGTGATTCTGATGCAAGCTACTCTTCCAGCACCACTGCTCTGCCTTCTCGAAGCGGGAGACCATTAGTGAGTCTGTATACAAACTCCAAATGCATTGGCTTGAAATTATCCACAGTGCAATTATTATTATTTTCTTAATAAAGAAAACAGGGCCCTCCCTGGTGACGCAAGCGTTTAAGGCGCAGTACCATGACGCTGTCTGCAGCCACTGCAGCACGAGTTCGATCCCCGGCCAGGCAGGCGACCCACACGGCACGGCAGACCTCTCTTGTCTCACCCACTGCGCCCCTCAGCAGTGTACTTCAGCACATCTGCCTGTTCTGCTCCCCACCCACTCTGCCTCGGGTGAATACTCTCTCACACCGCCGCCCCCCCACCCCCGCACCTCTGGCCTGTACCCCAGTTTTTGTATACATAAATAGAAGAAAGAAAGGAAGCAAGCAAGCAGAGAACCAGGCTGCTTACTGGTCAAGTGTCAATAAAATCTCAAAAACAGGTAAACTAATATACAAACACTACTGGGGGTAGAAAAGAGGGACTTCTGTCAAAGTCAGTCTCTGAGGCTAGAAAATCTTTTCCCTAACCGGCAAAGATAGCATAAGCAAGAGAAACGTCAAGTCGATCCTGTTCATGAACAGACGCCCCAATAATCCTAAACAAAACGCCAGCCAAATGAACCCACCATGGCTGTCACATTTATCCTGGGAGAGCAAAGCAGGGCTAACATCAGAAAAAAAAAAAAGTAGCTGGAAGGGGGTAGGAGAGAGGTTTGTATTCTATTGTCGCTAGTTTTTCTGTGCTTGCTGTAGGTGCTAACTGAAAGCGGGTGCTTAGTTTCCGAACACTCATTGACGCACATTTATAATTCTTGTCCGTTTTGATTATAAGGTAAATGTCTTGACTTTAAGATAAATCTCTAAACAATACCCAGGGCATCAACAGATTACTCCAACAGAGGCAAAGGGGAGAAGCTCAGGGTCCATGACCTTTAAGAGAAACTTACTCGGCTAAGAACACAAAGCAAGTTCTTTAACCTGATCATGGGCAGGGGCAGGAGGGTGAGGGGAGAGGGCGCACAGGGGAAAGGAAGAGATGGGGAGAAAGAAACAAAGTGATAAATAGAAAAAGAGGGGGAAAAGGAAAAGGCGAAAACACAGCAAGCCCGTTTTAATGGGGAAAAGTTGGCAGCTTCCTATTTAAACTTAGGAAAGATTTTGCCATCTCTCTTCAGCCCGGTAGTTGTGCCCTAGCCAGCACAAGAATAAACCTGTAAATTGGTAACCGTAATTCTATTTCTGACAGATTCACAGAAAACTGCAGAACACCTATGACAAATGATTGGCTATCACGGCTTAGCGGGGTGGCTGACGTTAGGATCAATACACTTTTTTTGAGTGTCAAAAGATTTCTCCAAATTAGATAGAAGCAGAAAATGTCCTTTTAAGCAGCTAGCAAGTACAAGAGCCACAACGCTCTAGTGTGTCTTGGGATGAATACAGTAAAAGTGGCACAAGCTCTGAATGTCCGGACGATAAAACGAAACGCTAAAGTGAAAGGCGAACAGACCGGCCAGGACCCACATAAATGAAGAGCTTACCCTGTTGGCGGCTAGGAAGGCTGAGTATCATGGAGGTAGTTCGTTTCCCCCCAACTGGTCCGTAGGTGGTATGAAAATGCAATCCAAGTCCGTTGCAAATGAGTCTCCAGGGAAATTGACATGCTGACCCTAACATTTATACGGAAGGGGCCAAAGACAAAGAATGGCGAAGAAACCCAGAATCGCCTAGAAATGATGACTAAGATGTGAGGTCTTGCCCCACAAGGGATCAAGATGTATTATCAAGAGATAAACGTCAAGGCACTGTGGTGTGGGGGCAGGAATAGACACATTGATTTGCGGAACGCAACAGGGAGCTGAGAAACAGAGACCCACAAATACGGAGCAAAATTACGCCAGACTGCCAAATATGCCCGGAGGGTGCAAAGTGTCCCCCTGATTGAGACTGTCTGACAGAGGACTGTGGCTAGATCTTAGAAACACGGGCTTAATTTTCACAAAGGAAATTACAGAATCCCACGGACGTGAGTTAGAAATGCAGGAGGCGCAGACGATACTTGACAGGCAAGGGGGAAATACAGTCTAGGAAAGAAGGCTTGAAGAGCACACAGCTCCATCTTTCCCTTAGGAGCAAGATCCTGGCTGGTGTGGCAGAGCCAGCTTGAGAAGGGCCAGGCAGGCGAGGGGGCGGGGCTGCAGGGGGCGCGCTTCCTCAGAGCGCGAAGCTCATTGGTCCTGGCTTCAGGGGGTGGGAGGCAGAAGGGGACACTGGAAGCTCATTGGCCTTTGGGGGAAGGGCGGGAAAGCGAGCAGGAGCTGGAATTTTCCTCAGGCCTCTTCTTGGAGCTGATTGATTCTGACCTGCAGGCGGCTGGGCAATCACAGGTTAGCATCTGGACCGAGACCCTCATTCTCCACAGCTATTCTTCTCCTCCCCCCCAACCCCCGCAACAACCTCCTACCCCTCATCCCCCCACACTCTCCACCCCCACCCCCCCACCCCTACCCCCACCCCCATCCCCCGCCCCCAGCCCTATCTATCCCCTCTTGCAGGGACCCCGGAACTCCTCCTCTCCTCCACCTCCACTCTCTCTAGTTCCACTCCGAAGTTCCAGTTCTCGAAGTTCCACTCCAGCCCTGCCCCTCTTTGGTGCAACCCCTGTGGAAGAAGCCCTTGTTTCAGCCCCCTGACTCCTGGCTTCTAGCCCCGGGGGACAGGGCTCACGCCCTACTTTTGTTTCTGAGGTGGGGGAGGCAGCGAACTTTTGGGTGGCTTGAGAGGAGGTGGTGCGGTGCCCGGAGTGGGGGTGGGGAGCGTGGGGGGGGTCGGGGTGTGGGAGTTGGGGGTAGGGGGCGGGAGGGGCACTGCGGTTTGTGTTTGGGGGGGGTTGTGCGCACGCGCGAGGTGGGAGGGTTTCTGTGTGGAGACGAGCGCGAAAAACTTGGGAGGCGGTGGAGGGAATCCTCGGGTTTGCATGAAAGCAGAGCGGGGTCGCTGGTGTAGATAACAACTAGCGCGGTCGGTGAGAAGTTGGCTGTTGACTAGATCGGGGCCTGCCGTTTTGTAGTTCGACAAGCGTCTGTTCTAATGACTGATCCGGGGGATGACTGAAAATGTTTTTCCAAGTTACTGAAGGAGGGACGAGCACTCGGGATTCAGTAGAGGAAAAAAAAAAAAAAAAAGAATTCGTGGAGTGCAAAATGGTGTCGGTTTAAAGGGAAGCAAAAGAATAATTGCGAAAGAAAACTATCAGAACGGCGTATGAAAGGAAAACTGAATGTAGCGCAAACGTGAGGCCAACAACCGAATTTAGCGCACGGGGGCGCAGACTCGCGAGTCAGGCTAGGAAGTTCGTCGCTGAACTGGATGGCAGGGTTATAAGAGCGCCATAGAGCAGAAAAGCGGCTGACGTGCGAGAAAGCAAAGTGGGCGCAGGAGCGCACGTGTGTTTCTTCTTTCTTTCTTTTTTTTATTTTTAAGTTTTATTTATTTATGCATGTAAGAGCTGGGGTACAGGCGAGAGGTGCGGGAGGTGAGAGGCTTCACCAGAGACAGAGTGGGGAGCAGAACGGGCAGGTGGACCGAAATACACTGCTGAGGGAAGCAGGGGGCGAGGCCCGCGAGGCCTGCTGCGTGCGCCACGTGGGTCCCTCCCTGACCAGGGGTCAGGGGTCAAAGTGCGCTGCTGTGCCCCGGATGCTTCACAGAGCAGCGTTCAACCCGCTGCGCCCGCAGGGAGGCCCCTCTTGTGTGTTTCCTAAAATGGAGTCTGTGCGGGGAAGGGAAGCAGAGAGAATAGGGACTCGAATAGAAAATATACAGAGCCCAGGCCAAGAGTTTTCTTGCAAGGAGATGACCCCTGAGTGGGATCTCCTGGGAAGGTTAGGCAGTGCAAGCCAGAAGAGAGGGTGCCATCTGATCTCAGTGGTGAGCTGATCCTCAGCTCAGATGGGGTTTTCCAGGGGTAGAGGTAGTAAGTGGGGGGGGGGGGGCTGAGGTCATGCAGTAAGGGCATCATGTGGCCATCCTGACCTCTGCTCCTGGTCCTAGAACCATGGATCCCAAAGAAATACCTGCTGTGTCCTGCTGCCCCTCTGATTCTATGGCTGGGAGTAAGATTGGAACCCCGTGGGGGATTAATCAGAGCCCCAGAAGAGCCATGCGTCGCTGTGACTGCCGCTACCACTGTGGTATCTTCGACCAAATCCAGGACCAGGAGCCCTTCTGCCTCTTCGAGGCCCACGAGTGCCACAAGTGTACCCTCTTCTCGTGAGTATGGTGTCTGGCAAGGGGAGGGAGCGGACCTCCTCTAAATGTGACGGACTTTCCACCTGCAACCCCCCACCCTACGTAGGAAACAATGCAGGACCCTGCCTGCCGAGGGTGACTTGAAGATGGAGCAGGGGACAAATCTAAAGAATCAAGGACTGATAAGGAGTGGGCCTGCCTCTCCCAAAGCTCACAGCCCTGTCCAGAAGTTGACCATTGAACCAGGAACCACCAGTGAGTGTCTCGGGTCGGGGAGGGAGCCTGGGCCCGGGTGTAGGGAGCAGGCCGCCAGTCCTCCCAACCAACTGCAGTGTGTCCTGAGCAGGTTACACCGCGGGCCTTAGGTTCCCCGACAAGATACACCGTCATCGGTGTAATCTATCAAGTGGTGGTGGGAAGGACAGACCTGGAGGGTCCATAAGGTCCACGGTGACAGGAGACTTCAGACGGGGGTGAAGTCGTGTGGGGTGGGGCCAGGGACAGGGCTCGGCCAAGCTGTCCCTAGTCTCCCATAGCTGGGAAGGGGACCGCCGTGTCCCAGAGTGAGACCCATCCCTGTGCAAACTCTGAGGAGGGAAGGGGAGTCTGGGACCCCTGGTGGTGGTGCTCACCTCAGCGCCACTGTCCCCGCCCCCTTCCTCTGTGCCCTGAAGACCCCGGTTCCATCTCCAAGCCTACTGCAACTTGGCATGCGGCCTTGGGGGAAAAATACTTCTCCGCTCTGGGCCTCAGTTTCCTCAGCTGTGAAACGTAGGGTCGGACTGGCTGGTCTTCAAGGTCTTCCCAGCCATGACATTCTGGACTGTCGTCTGCATCCCAAAACATGCCCACCTCTCCTCCATGGTACCTGACTTCCACCTGTGCTCTCTGCCCCTGCAGCCAAGCGCCCAGGCGGCGCTATTGATCAGTCAATCCCCAAGATCTTTGTGTCTGCGCTGGATGCCAGCACCCTTGAAGAAGCAACTAACAATTTCTCTTTCCAAGAAGACCCACAGGCCCCCTTCCCTGGCCAGCACGTGAGTAACGTGAGAAGGACCGTGCGTTGTGTTACTGGATGCCCAGTCGTGTGCTTGATGCCATGAGAGATGGAAGGAGGAAGTAGAGGTAGCAGCGGTGGGGTGGTGGTGGTGGCGGCAGGAGAGGAGGAGGAGGAGGAGGAGGAGGAGGCGGCGGCGGCAACGGGTGTGGTGGGGGTGGGGTGGAAGAAGAGGTGCACCAGAAGAAACAGGAGGGGAACAGAAGTGGGAAGTAAAGGAGGTAGAGGGGGAGGCGGCATCTCAGTCTTACAGGCAAGGGCAGGGCTCTCCCAGCTTTGCCATTTCCCATTTATGAGCCTCAGACAAGTGGCTTAATGCTTTCAAGCCCCCATTTTCCTGTGAGTCTACTGATAGGGGTTGATAGTCTACACCTAAGGTGTAGACAACACGACTAGCACAAGGCCTGCCACGTAGCAGGCCGTCAACCAGTGGAGACTGTTATTCCACGCGAAACAGATTGGTGGGATACAACTCCCTGCTGAAAATGGGGGCCATGATGGTGAGGGCCACGGAGGCCCCGGCGAGGGTCCAGAGGCCATCGGAGAAAGCTTCCCAGAGATGGGCCAGGCTGGTCCTTCAAGTGCCATGGGATTGCAGAATATGGAGGTGAGGACCAGTCCCCAGGCGGGGAGGGTACTCAGGTCCCTGCAGGCGCTTTGCAGATTAAAACGCAAACACCTGTGGTTTCCTATACTCATGGTTGTCCTATAATCCTCACGGTTGTTTTGAAAGAGATGGTAGGACGTGGAAAAGAAAACAGGCCAAGCCCGGAACAGGCCTGTTGTGGCCTAGCCACAACAGCGAGGCATTCGGACTCCCACATCCAGATAGCGCAAAAGCCTGCCCCGCTCTGCCTACCTGTAGTCTGTGTCTACCGGAGGGTTTAATCCCTTGGCCTCACCTTTCCTTGACTTCAGACACTCGACTCTAATCCTCCAGCCCCCTGCCACCCTCGACCCTTACCAACCATAGCCACGGGACCTGGGGAAATAGTGGGGTTCAGAGCCCTGGCAGGGGCCGAGCTCAGGAAACAGGAAAGGGCAGAAGGCCTTGGGGTGGGTGGGGCACTCGGGAAGGAGAGACCAAAGGGGTGCTTGTCACATGAGGAGCGAGGTGTGCGTTCCAAGCTCCCATCCTCTCACGCCCTTTCCTTTGCAGGCTCCCGAGGCTTCTGACCAGGACGCTGCCTCTTCAGAGTGGCAGCGGAAGCTGGAGGCAGCTGAGGCTCTGTTGATCCTGAGAGACTCTTTCCAGGCCCCTGCTGGCTCTGTCTCCTTGCTTGAGCCTTGTGTTGCACCAGGTATCCTGGTCCTTGGGAGGAGAACAGGGTGTGGGGACAGTTGGGAAATGGGAGGGCTTCGTGGTAAGTAGAGACAAGCCTGGGAAGTCAGGGTCTGTGGGCTGAACCACCTTGGGCCCTGGTACCTGAGCTCCTCCGTCTCAGGCCCAAGATGGCGCTTGACAGGTGGTTTATTGACGACAAATGTCCAGTGTTTGATGTCAAGAAACAGGGAAACGGAGAGCGGCAGGCCTTTCCCTAGGGCATGCAGTGTGCCAAGCAGAAGGACCAGGTCTCCTGACTCCCAGTCTGGAGCTTCCTACCCAGACTCCCTACAGTCTGCCATGGTCTGGGGAGGAAATGCACGGTTGACAAGGGCCATGATCTGGAAGGAGGACCAGTTCCTGCTCTCAGGGAGCTTCCATTCTACATGTGGAACCTGCATGCCTTCACAAGTTGTGTTTTGTGTCTGAATCTGAACAATGAGCCCAGAGGGACAGGAGGGTTAGACTCCTGCGGAGGCTGAGAAGGAAGGCCAGGCGCTCGCTCTCGGATCAAAACAGCGGGCTGAGTATAGTATGTGCAGGAAGCAGCAACCCCGCAGGAACGTCTGGAACAGAGGGCGTGAGGCCGGAGAGAGGCTGCCAATCACAGAGGTCTGGGGCGACAGGCTTAGGAGACTAAACCAGTAACTGGGGTGGTGAGGAACCAGGGAACGGCCTAGCTGGGGAGGAGCATATGCAAAGACCCTGAGTCTGACAGAAAGAAATGTGGGGGCTGTGATGGAGGGATTGCAGGAGGCAAGACCTGAGACAGGCAAATCAGCTGGGAAGATGCCTGTGCAGTAGTCCCAGTAACAAAGCCTCAATTAGGTTGAACAAAAGGAAAGAGCCCCGGGGTAGAGGTTAGCTGGAGGTTAGATGGGGGTGAAATAGACGTGACTCAGCACTGACCTCTTCTTTTCTGTCTACAGCTCCTGCTGGAGATGCAGAGCTCCCACCCTCTAGTCCCTCTCTGCAGCCCATGCCAGCCAGCTCCGTTTCTCTGCCTATTGGACACCTGGAGTGCGTCTCCCTGTTGGGCTAAAAGCCCAGAGCATACCGGGCTCACTGGCATACTGCCTAATTTGTGTCCTGCTTATGAATTTGCAAAATGTTTAATGTCTAACATGTTTAACATCTTTTTTTTTAAAGCTTTCAGGTGCTTTTATAAGTTCTCAGACTCTTTTTGTGATTTGGGGCAGTTCCTTCGCTGAAGGTGGATATCCTTGCACCTCCATCCCTGACTCCTGTGGGTCCTGGGGTCTTCTCATGTCGTTCGTGAAAACAAGATTGTGCAGTCTAAGCTGGTCGATCTCTAACTAGGGATCTGTGTGAGTTCATCTGATCCTGTGCCAGAGTTTTGATTTGACTCGTAATCGCGAACATGCCAGTGCGCTGCTGTATGTATGTATCCACGCACGTGAAGATAAGGGGATGTTTTCATTTTGTGTCTACGTTTGTTTTGTGAGCAAATAATAAACCCTTGTTGTAAGGCACTGAGATGCAGGAGTTGTTTGTTACCACAGTATTACAGAGACTATCCCAACTCGGGGAGACTCGTTCAGTTCACTATTCAAAATGACACTCACTTTACTCAGTCGCCGGTACTTCTTAACATGGCTGGAGAAGACAATGGCGGGGAAACGGGGTAGGGAAACACGGGGTAGGAGACTAATCCATTCATTCAGCAAGTACGAGCCTCCCCTCTGCCTGGTGCAGACTGTTTCCAGTTGTCCAGAGGGCCACAAATTGGAACGTGTGCGGGACCGAGCACATCCTATAAATGAAGAGAGCAGGCCAGATGGGCTCTGGCTGACGGACAGTGCGTGGCAGCTGCCGGTTGGCTCTGGCCAGGGGTTGCCATGCAGGAACGTAGACTCATCTTTACCACGTCTCCTGATTTGTCAAGAGAAGATGGAGTTATAGGTTTCTGTGTAAAATATGTCAACTTTAAAATGTTAGCTCAGGATTCCACTTTAAGCCCTATGTGCAGGCCAAAAAAAAAAAAAAAAGCCCACAGAGGCCAACTTGGGCCAATGGAATGCCAGTTTGGTTATAGTCCAATGTGTATCTTATGTCTGGGGAAACGGAAGCCTATCGGGACAAGAACCGAAGAGGGGAAATGGCCTATGAGTCCCAACGCCTACTTTTTCCATGGAGGACCCATGGAAAAAAAAATCATTAATGTGTACTTTGTGCCCAAAGTTCACAAGAACTGTGTAAGATAAGCATTTTTGCCTCTTGGCCTATGAGGAAACATACCCAGAGAGTAAAAGTAATTGGCACAAGTGCTTTGGGGGAAATTTTTAGCCAAAGATTGAGGGAGACTCCCTTCTCTTTGACAGGCCCTAAATTAGCTAATAGTTTACTTTGTTTTTCATAAAACATTGAGTAAAAGGTTCAAAACACAGTCCCCGCATTCTGTACTCAAGGCAGCGTAATTCAGTCATTGGTAAGCTCTTACCCACACTTGTTTCTCGGTCCTCTACTGATGTCCCAAACACACGAAGAACCGGAGACACCACTAGGAAGACAGAAAGCTCAACGACTGGACATGCCAGGTCACTGACACTTTCCCATCGTGTTGCCTCCCTCCACCCCTCCTCCCCTCCTTTCTTTTTTACGGAAGACAATGGATGTGGATGACATCCGGTTCCAAATTATCCTTTCCGGTTTGAAGACGAGAAGGCAGGCTTCTTACATTCCTTATCTAATACCAGGTGGGCAAACTTGAAATTTCATTCAGACCATAATGCAAGACTGACATCCATCTCACACCTTTATCCCTTCCCGGATTTGTTACTTAAATCACTGACCCCCAAACACCTCCTCTCCCAGTAACAGACAAACAAGTGCACACATCCATTGTTACCCAGGAAAGGACTAATGTCCTGCTATGCAACTGTGTCCTGTTCATGTCATGGTCCCACAGCTGAGTTGGTAAAAGAGAAAGTATAGTTTGGGTTAAAGGACGTGGCATGAGAAGGAAAAGGGCAATAAAGTGATGGAAACTCAGTCAAGCAGTGACCCTCTCTTCCCGATCCTTTCATTTTTTCTGAGTCCCACCTGCTCCTCCATCTCCTCCATGCAGAACTTTTTCAACCTGATACCGGTCACACCCACCCACACACACACACACACACACACACACAGAGCACAGTAACTTTTTTTACATATGGGCATCTAAGTTCATCGTCACAAATGCTAAAATATCAAACCTTTCTTTTGAACTCTCCTGTGTCACGTGCTACTCCAGTTCACATATTTAAACCATCACTTTATAGAACAGTGAGTTAGGTCTTGACTCTCGTATGTCATATTCCAACAGCACTGGTTAGATCTGAGGACATCTGCCACATCAGAGCATCTGCAGAGTGGATCGATCTCATTTTCCTTTCACTGAGATAACATTAGTCTACAACACCAGTATAGGCTTTGGATGTACAGTGTCTCACCTCAGCAACTGTATCTATCATCCCACGTCCACCGCCAGATGTCTGGTCGTCACCATCCACCACCAATCAGTCGGCCCCCTCTACCTATCCCCTCCCCGACTCCTTCCCCTCTGGCAACCACCATTCTGTTGTCAGAGTCTGAAGGTTTGTCTTTGTTTGCTCGATTGTTTTTTTTTCCCCTTTATTTTCCACAAATGAGTAAAATCATACAGTTTTTGTTTTTCTCCCTCTGACTTAATTTCACAGACTGGATCAGTTTCAACCGGTGTTATGCAGGGAAATGTTTAACAGCATTTACTTTTGAGCAGGGGCACTGGGGGGAAAATTCTCTAAGTTGCAGCATTTGCCCATTTCAAGCTGTCAACATGATGTCAATTAGTGCAGAACTGGAAAGAGATGCTTCGCCATTCAGATACAAGTTTACATAACCTCAGAAGCAAAGATAATAGTAAAATGTAGGAAAATCATCAGGATTGACGATTTCTCCTTATGCATTATGTGTGTTCTCAATATAACATAGGTAGTGAAATTGTTACTTTCCATAATTTAGTTTGTAGTAGCTGCCATGTTTCCAAGAGCTGGCTCACAAAATTCCTGAAAATTTAACAGTTGGTTCTTATGTTCCAGTAAGAGGTACCCACAACACTACACTACTTTCAACCCTTACCCTAAAGGGCACCTTTCCCAAAGTAGGTCACACTAACACTGCAGGGGCAGGAAGGGCTGTTGCCACTGGTTTCTGACAAAAAAGAGCCTAAAGTGTGGGGAAAACATCAACTATCAATAAAAATTGGAATGATCTGGTACAAATATTGAGCAGAATAAATTGCCAAATGTTTTTATGGGAGAATGTTTCTCCTTGGAGATTGTCATTCCAATTTTTATTGATAGTTGATGTTTTCCC